>APFE030069608.1:139497-151217 GCA_000404065.3 Pinus taeda | reverse complement strand
TTACTCATAGACTAAAGTATGCAAGGTAATGTCATATTAGAGTCAGGAAACTAGGGTGGGCACTACATACACCCCCTCTTAACAATGGACTTCGTCCCGAAGTCCTTAGAACATAAAGAAGAAACGACAACACATAATCTTAGGAACCCTTCCTGAAATTCTTGCCAACCTTCTGGTGGGCATGCTATAATTTTCCCAAGGTATCTATACCATGAATTTTGTTATAACTAAAGGACTATATATGTGATCATTGCAACCCATAATTATTTATGTATTTAGAAACAATCAAAAGAAGAAGCAGGACGATCACAATCAATATTCATCTCATGGTACAAATTAATATATGATGCATTTGACCAAGTAAAGTCATTCACACACTATACCCTTGTAGCTTCCAATTATAGTAGTTCATTTCCAACTAAGTCTATATGACCCTATAAGTGACAATGTCGGGGATAATATGTAACAAAAAGTGATTTGTATGCTCATCATTGCATCTGTCAAAGTTCTTTGTCATAAATGTTGTAATAATATTGTCGTATAAGAAAAGAGCATACAGTTATTATTATTATTATTATTATTTATTTATTTATTTATTTATTTTTGGCATGGTTGCGAATGAACTTCCTATCGGATTGTAATTTGTGGATGTGTTAAATTTACTTTCTGTTTATAGTGCACGATTTTTTTTACACTTAATATTTCCATTTAGGAATTTACACAAAAACAGAAATGTCCATGCAAGAAGAAATTACAATAATAGGCTGCACTAGACACTCTCCAATCCAAACTAGAGCAGGGCCATGCTAAATCAAGAAAAATAATCAAATAAAATAAACATGTCATTTCATCTATTTAGAGACAAAATTTAATGGGGTGATGATCTATTGCACCTCTCTCATCTATTGCCCAATTCATTCATTCAAGGGTGTCCTGCTCTGGTTTGTCCACCCAAATCAAAAGAATTGCACAATGCCAACTCTATTCTTGTTTTCTCCATGTACCTATTCCATTTCATGGAGTATCTCCTTTATTTTTACAGCACATGTACAAACGCAAACGATGAATGAGGTACTAATGCAATGTAATTATAATTTTCAATGACAAAATAGAATTACATAAAGCAAGCTTTAAAAACTGACCTTGTAGCCTATTTTATACAACTTCTGAATTAAGACTCGACATTTCTCCCACCCTACTTGTGATAATTCCCCCCAAGTGTCTTAATATTTGCAACAAAATGCAAAACTAACATGAGATGATCATGATCTTCCAAGAGCACTTCTTGGTGGGAACTAATAGGAAGCAACCGCAATTCAATGAGGTCCTGCAACTTCATCACACTTCTACTCTGATTGTTGTGATTTATAACTAAGTGATGCAATCTACCAATCAACGCCATGCTAACAAGTAGATCATGCCCCTCTTCAACAATCAGTAATATACCATGAATGAAATCCATATTTTATGACAACATTTCATCTAAGACATAATAATCTAACTATCTTTCATTGTTTTTCACTTGCATCTCTCACATATCTCTGTCAACCTTTCTTCACATTAAAAGTTAAATATCATTAATCTTGATCTTTAAATGCTTTATGGTAGTCATAAGCTGATATTTTTCTCCCTCAATTTCTCAAAATGGATTCTACTCGGTGCTCCATTATCGTCTCTCAAGTCAAACTATTATTTCAATGCAACTCCAAATACTCTGTTTTTTGTTAATCTTGTAGCTTTTCAATTATTGACTTGTATTCTTGATTCTTTTTAACAAAATAATCAATGTCTGAGCAGTTATTTTATTCTTCACTTGATGTCGACATTTTAAATCATCTTCATATAGAAATTTGAGTTCAAAGCTTCTCAATTTATTTGACTCTTCATGCTAATGAAAAGTGGAAATTCTAGAGCATCTATCTCCTTATTGCTAGCAATAAAATGATCATTCAAGAGCAAGAGTCAATTTAAATACTATGTTCTGTTTGAGGAACCATTGTAGTTGTTTGATAGAGCAAGGCATCAGCTTCCGCAATCAGCTGAAGTCCATCAACACTTGCTTACTTATTATATCTCAATAGAACATGTCTAACCTTTACTACTATCACCATCATGATATCAATAGAGAATACACATAACCATTAATTTTATCGTAATCATAATATTAATAGAGAACATATATAACCATCACATTCGCTGATAATAGAGTCACGTTTCTGGATCCTCAGCCTGAGTTACTCATAGACTAAAGTATGCAAGGTAATTTCATATTAGAGTCAGGGAACTAGGGTGGGCACTACAGCTTGTATAACTCTATGTTGTGGCTCATCAAAGGCTATGTTGTACACATCTATTCTCGAATTATCCTCAAGGAGAATGGTATCACCTTGGTCACTTGGGAATTTCTCTGTTGCTGGAGTTGGTGAAGCTTGTGGGGTGACCTCGGTTACTTTTGGCATGAGGTCGATGTCTTGATCCTGTTCGAGCCGCTCCATCTCTATGTCGATCTGTTCTACTATCGGTTCATCCTGCAGATCAAGTTCCTATTTCTGTAGCTGCTCACCCTATTCCTCATCTGCTACTGGTTCAGAGTCTTCAACATGTATCGATGTGGTTTGCGTTCTCTTTGCGCCTTGAACTTCCTCTTATTTCTGTTCATGTTCATGTTCCTATTCCTGTTCCCGTTCCTATTCATGTTCTTGTTTCCTATTCATGTTGT
The DNA here is from genome assembly GCA_000404065.3 of Pinus taeda. Taxonomy (NCBI): domain Eukaryota; kingdom Viridiplantae; phylum Streptophyta; class Pinopsida; order Pinales; family Pinaceae; genus Pinus; species Pinus taeda. The sequence goes on along the minus strand of APFE030069608.1, from coordinate 148,498 downwards.
TCTTCCTTCTTTCTTCTACGCAACTCTTGTTCTTCTTTGAGATTTTGCTCTACTTCTTGTAGCTTCCTCTCTACTTCTTCTAGTCTCTTCTTCTCCCTCTTTCTTTGCACTACTCTCCTGTCGCGTTGTCGCCTCTTTGCATCTATCTCCAAACCTACTCTTTCCACAAGTGGGTCTTCCTTAAACTTGTAGCTTTGCTCTATCTTTGTGCTTTCACCAATCTTCCTCTTGCCTTTGTCTTGCACAAGTTTGTTGCTTGCTGATGTTGTTGTTGCTTCTCCCCGTGGTGTTGTTTCCTTGAGTGTTGTTAGCCACTCTACTACCATGCTGACTAATTCATTGAGCCTAGAGGAGTTATAACAATATATCCATGGTTCTTCCTCTAGCCAATGACACGCCCCGTGGATCCAAGAATAGTATAATCTCGCACGGTGGTCCCTGCATAAGCCATGTGGATCGTACGGATTGAAACTCTTGGTACCGAACTTAAATTTCTTGAAGTCCTCGACCTCGACATTCGCTTCTTTCAAACTCCATATTGCGTACAACCTAATTCGCAAAGGAAGCATAGGCCATGGTGCCTTGTTCTTCCTATGAAATCCAATTGATAACCCTGTCGAGATGTGGTGTACAACCTCTTACATGACCAGCGTGTTCGTGGCAAAGCTCAGCAACGCATGCGAAGCTTTCTCCGCGTTGTACATTTTGATGAAGGTGTCATTGGGTGAGGTGTACCATTATGCAATGTTCAACAATGCCTCCATTGCTACCTGGGACATGCAAGGCAGATTTTGTTCAAAGATCATCGTGTACAAAGGGGCAATGAAGTGGTCATATAGTCTAGCCATGAATCCTTGGTAGTTGCATTATAAGAAAAACTTGCAATATATATTCACAACATTCTCTGAAGGTGTCCATGCCCAATCCATGCCAGGAAACTGTTGACGGGCACAAATCACATCGAGAAGGCAAGCAAATATGAAGAATCTTGCTTGCTAATCCTTGGGCGAACTACGGGCGTTGGATACGTGCACTTTCAGCTGGAGATACAACATGTTGGACAAGTTGAAAGGTTTGCCTTCACTCGCTAGCTGATCCAACATAACAACCCAACTCTGCGGGAAGGTCTTCGTACTCCCTTGGCCATACAAGCGACATGCAAAGATGACCAAGAATTGGTAATCCTTCCTGAGTGTCTTCGTCTTGTAGATCTGGTTGGGTGTCATCCTGAACTTTGATGGCTCCCTTACCCAACGCTTCAAGATGTCTCTTGTATTCGTGTTGTTGTTGGGAGTGTAGAACGGTGCATCCATCATGTTCACTGGCTGTGGAAAATAGTACATCTACTAATAATATTTCGTCATGAAGGAAGTAAGCTCTACTTCACTGACATTGCTCAGTATCATTGTCTCAGGATCAGTGTGTGAGACAATCCAATGGATCACATTTGCGCATGGGAAGGTGGGATACCTACTTGCAACCTTGTACAATCCTGACTTATGAATATTAACATAGACTTGACGGTCTTCCAAATTCTCCTCAAAGTTGCCTATGAATATAATGTTGATGTCTTACCATGTGATCTTGATGTCTTTCTCAATGAATAGGTGTGTGTTTGTGTACACGTGTAAGCTCATAGACCCTTACTCAACCACATCTCTAGTACTGCTTTCAACTGTGTCTTTTGATACATCTCTCTTGGAGGCCATGATACATGTACTACTGAGAAGTTGCTCAAACCTATGGTACCTAGAGACAGAGAAGACATTCATGGCAAGACAATGTTAGCTAAAAACATAAAGTAACTCGAGAATCAATTGGGCAACAAACTAGTGACTGAAACAGTGCAACTTGCAGATCAATCATGTTGGGTTGCTGGTTGGAACTGCACATTGCGCACTTCTAGTGGGCAGGACTAGGGTATTGCCTCCTAGGATTGCGCAGAGCACAATTGGGAGCCAGTGTGGGCAGCCTCTGCACAATTCCTGGAGGCAAGGCAAAACCTTGACTGCCAGGAACACGTAGGGCATGCTGGGAGAAACAAGATTTGGGCCAGGATAGCTTGGATCTGCCCAATGTCAACCTTAAAACGTGAAACACTGAATGTGTGTGCAAAGTTGGTGTAGATCTAAATGAATAGACATGCATGCAATTAAGGCAAGTGCTGAAATCAGTCAAACGACACAACCATGAAGCTCATGAATAGAGTTGTCGCAACGATCACTGTTAGTTTGGAAACAATGTTATGCATGCGACACTATGGAAAGGTAACGAAAAACTTGAAAAAACACTTCTACAAGTTAAAACACATTAAAACGCCAGTAGTCTTTCAATAAAACAATGTAAAAAACACATTCAAGTCGAAGAAAAAGCGATAGAAGAAAGCGGCAAAAGGAATGAAAAGCAAAACTTACCTAGAAAAATTGTGTCGACAGTGCCAAAGGTTCCTATATGCCTCGGGAATGTTAGAGCTCCAAAATTGAATGTGAAGAATCAGCTTTGAGGCATCGTTTAAATAGATTTGGTGAATTTATGGTTTATGACGCGCATGCCACAAATCGAAGAAAAGCGACACTTGGCGGGGAGTTTCTAAAATCGATTTTGCATGTAACAATGTAAACTTTGAAATGGGAACTATAAACTCAAAATGGGAACTCTATTCAAAAAACCCCCAAAAAACATGAAAAACAGTGTTAAAAACAAAAATTATTGATGTTGGAATAACACTTTTTTTTATTCTAAATTTTCAACATGTTTTAAAAATAGCAGTGTAAACAAATTTTTGTGCAAAAATTGTGCACAAAACACCCTCGAAACGAAAAGTGTTGATGCTAGAAAAACACCATTTTTTTTTTTTTTTTTTTTTTTTTTTTTTTTTTTTTTTTTTTTTTTTTTTTTTTCAACATGTTTTAAAAAGGGCAATGAAAACAATTTTTTGTGCAAAAAACACCCTCAAAACGAAAAATGTTAATGTTGCAATAACACTTTTTTTTTTCTAGGGTAAATTTTCAACATGTTTTAAAAATGGCAGTGAAAACCAATTTTTTGTGCTAAAAACACCCCCAAAACGAAAAGTGTTAACGATGGAATAACACTTTCTTTTTTTTCTAGGGTAAATTTTCAACATTTTGAAATAATGGTGTAAAAGATTTTATCATGACTCCCAAAAACATTAAAATTTCAAAAGAATAATAAAAACATAAAATAAAAAATAAAAGCAATGAAAAAAAAGGTTTAAAAAACAGCAAAACGTAAATAAAAATATATATTAAAAACAAAACATAAAATTAAAAAAATTATCAATTTACAAAAATAATAAAATAAATATAAACAAAAAGAAATTCAATCATATAAAAAAAAAAAAACAAACAAACAAAAAAACAAAATTAACCTATAAAAATAAAAATTAAAATTAAAAGAAATATAAAGAAATAAAAATAAGAAAATATATTTTCAAAAAAATTTGATTTTTTTTTTTTTTTTTAATATCGTAAACCATAAAAAAAAAAAAAAAAAAAAAAAAAAAAAAAAAAAAAAAAAAAAAAAAAAAAAAAAATTTAAATTAAAATTAAATTAAAAATAAAATTAAAAATAATTAAAAAAACATTAAATAAAAATGTTAAAAATATTTTATAATTAAAAAATATAAAAAAAAAAAAAAAAAAAAAAAAAAAAAAAAAATTTACGATTAAAAAAACAGTGTATTTTTTATTTAAAAAGAAAACATTTTAAAATTTTTATATTAAAGAATTTAAAATTTAAAATTTGGATGTGGCCCTGATTTAAACTTTTGTTTAAAAAAAATTAAAAATTAAGAAACCATTTAAAATTAAAAAAGCTAAATATATTTCTGATTTTAGTGTTTATTGAATTAGTTTAACTTTGTGAACATCTAACAACCATCCAAAACTAAAGCTTGATAACAATGGCATGACCTTAGTAAACTCACATCAATGTTAGAGGTCAGAAGGTTAGCAAAAGGCATACATTATAAGCCAAAAATACTCATCAAAACAGAATGATGATAGATAAAGGATACTAGGTAAGGCATTTTAAAAATACAAAAATAAGATACATATAACGAATGAATTAGCAAAATAAAATTGGTTTAAAAAGTTAATTTAGTGTAGTTGAAATAGTTGGGACAAATGTTGATATCCTCCTCACACACATCAAGTTATAATTAAGTTTTAGTTTCTACAATTTTGTATTTGTATCTTATAACAAACTTCATACTTCTATGTTTTGATAGGTTATTGATAAAACTCTTCAGTTAAGGAAGACATCTTCATTAACTCCAAGACATATTTCTCAAAGATCGAGTAATGACATGCGATCTCAAACATACAATTTTAAATCAGATAGTCCCGAAGTAAGGGATAAATTGTTTTCCATTTGAACATTTATTTTTAGTGTGTTTAGCTATCATTATTTAGTCTATCATGTAAATTTTTCTTACTTTTCAATTATAAAATGTGGTAGACAAATGCTTAAAGCTTCTAATTTGAAGTGATCGATTTGTTTTCAAAGTTATTTTTATTCCAATTTTATAGATAGGAAAAACTTAAATTAAAAATGAATTCAACATGTTAAATTATTTATTAAGGCTGTAATATTAATAAAAAATTATAAATTATAAGTTTAATCCAATAAATTTTGCAAAATCACAACCTAATTTCTCATTTAAATATTTTAGAAAAAGCATAACTATACTAATTTTTCATCTAAATATTTTGAAAAAAGCATAACTATACTAAATTTTCATTTAAATATTAAAAAAATAAACATAACTATACTAATTTTTCATCTAAATATTTTAGAAAGAAACAAAATTGAAAAAACTTAATACACATACCAAATTTGAAATTAGAATCAACCGATTCTTTTCCTTTTCCTATAGGGGAGAGATTCCTAATGTTGTGCAGGGACCAGTAATTGATATAGTACTGGTCCCACCAAACCACCATAAATTGAGACTTTTGAAACCAATATTTAAACAAAAATAAATAACATTAAGTATAAATAAGTATTAATTTATGTCCAAAATTTCCCCATACATTGATTGGGCCCACAATTGTTCATAAATAGTATTTTACTACTTAAGACTGCAAACCATATTGACCCAACTAGAGAACAGCTAAAACCATAAAGGCTTCCAAAATGGTCTATTCCAGAAGTACAAAGCAGTAGTCACTTCAACCCCCACTCTTCAGAACTGCAGCTTTGCATCCCAAATAAATATGCCTACCTGCACATAACAAAAGGGAATGTATGTCAGCCATAATTGTTGTGTTGTTCAACAACTAAACACCCTATGTTCAATAAATGACACCCAACCCAATAACATTTAAATCCACTTTGTTCAATAAATGACACCTAGACCCAATAACTGCAATAAATGACACCCAACTCACTCTATTTCTCATTAAAACATATCAAAGCACATGGATCAACAAATAACCAATTCCCAATGAAATTAAATCCAGACCACACATTCAAAATGAAGCCATTGCAATCCATGTGCATCCATGTCCACCAATTAAATTCAAGTGCCAAAAACTATAAAAGAAGTATACCCACTGTTGAAGTTGCATCTTATGCTTTCAAACTATTCAGCAAACTTGAAGAGAACATCACAAAACAGTTGCCAATATATCCAGGTTAGTTATATCAATTACAACTCATTCTTCTTACAGTTTTGTTTTCATTATTTTCATTTATCAGATTTCTTACATGATCTGTCTGGCCATAACTGCTAAAAGGATACTTGGATGGTTTCACAAACAGCGATTGAAAGTCATTCTTCTTACAGTTTTGTTTTCATTGTTTTCATTTATCAGAGTTCTTACATGATCTGTCTGGCCATAACTACTAAAAGGATCGCTGGATGGTTTCACAAACAACCATTGAATAAAAAGTAGGTTCTAAATACAGCTATTTAGAAAAGTTAAAACCATTCCTTAAAATAAAAAAAAAAATGAATGCCTTCAACATACTTAATTTTTTCAGTTCAATTTTCTAAAACTTTTTATCACTGATAAGTCCATTCCAAGGCTGATCACAGCTGCAAGTTGTTCCCAACATAGAATTTATGCTCAGCCTTACTATGATTATGACAGGCATAGCACTCTTCTGGAGCATATGACCATATTTTGTTTGAGTTTCCAAACTAATTACTATGCCTGGAATGGTGGCCATGGACTGCAATGGAGAAGTTGCAGTACTGAGACATTTTTGGCAATGCCAAACAACAACAAAAAATGGAAAATGATATTTGAAACAAAATATATGTGCACATTTCACTTGCTTATGCCTTAGCTAGTTCCTATCCTTATATGAAGGAAGCAGTCATGGAAATGCATCCTTATAAGCCCAGCTTGCTATAAGGGAATTCTGAGCAAAAGCCTTGGAAACTGATTGTTGAATAATGCCTTCAACTGCACTGCAACTTCTATCATAGAATCCTATTTGAATCCATATAAAAGTTGCTACTGATGAACAGGCAGGCAATTGAGAGACTACGAAGTAATGCAATTCGATTTCCTGTAACATACATGTTGATAATTTCCTATAATAAAGGAAAAGTATTTTTGCAGAAGTAATAAAGCATAATTTACAAATATTCTAATGTCTAAATGCATGCAATAATTTTACAGGTTGTTGCATCTATGCAAAAGGAAGTTACTCTGCTCGTACAAGGAGAAGTGGCAGGAGAGTGACAAGGGGTGCGCAGCGGCGATGCACATCGTATGATGAGGACAGGACAACTGATGTCAATGCCAACAATGCACCAGGGAACATTGTTGAGGATGACCATGTGACAGCAGCTGATGTTAACACACCATCAGCCACATAACCACCATCAACAACAGTCCAAGAAGCAAGCTCAACTAAAAAGATCAGTGCTATAAGAGGATGGACAAAAGAACAGATGTTAGTTGCAATTGACAACATAGAGTTTAATGGATACTCAGTTCGGGCATCTGCAAAAAAACATGGTATTCCTCCCTCATTAATACATTATTGGATAAATGGACTGATTCATACAAAACGTAGAGGGCCTCTTACAGTTATGACTGAGGAGAAGGACGCCGAGTTGGTTGAGTGGTGTAAAGAGATGGCCCAATTGGGACATGGGCTAGAGTTGATACAACTCAAATCAATAGTTGCTCAAATCTGTCAAGGGAGGCCAAACCCATTCAAAGATGGGTTTCCTGGTAAATCATGGTGGTTTGGGTTTAAAAAAAGGCATCCAAAACTTGTATTGCATACTGCTGAGGGCCTTGACAGAGACAACATTAAATTTGTGCCCTGCAGTTGTGCAAAAGTTCTATGACACACTTTCTAGTGCTTACGATAAACATTCTTATGGAGCAAACCATATATGGAACTGTGATGAAAAAGGTTATAGGCAGGGAGGAATTGTGGCATGCGGGTAATTGCCAAGAGAGGAAGCTGAAATGTGCCAAAGATTTTGCCCAAGAGCAGGGAGTGGATAACTGTTTTATGTTGTGTCAATGCAATTGGTACTTCAATCCCAGGATTTTATCTATTCAAAGGTAAAAATCAACTGAAAAACAATATACAGAACTGTGAACCAGGTGCATGCATGGCTGCACATCCCCATGCATGGATGACTAAAGAATTGTTTCTAAGTTGGCTTTTTCACTTTGCTGCATTGATACCAAGTGGCGTCTCGCCTAATAACAGACACCTTTTGATATTAGATGGCCATGGGAGCCACATGGCTGTACAAACAATTGAGGAAGCAAACAATTTAGGCATCAACCTGTTGACATTGCCCGCTCATACCACTCACATATTGCAACCCCTTGTTGTTAGTGTGTTTGGCCCTTTCAAGAACGATTTCAGGTCGGAGCGCGCTGCATGGATGGCAAAGAATCCAGGGGTTGAGGTGAAAAGGTTTGAGCTAGCAGAGCTTGCAAGTAAAGCTTTTAAAAGGGCTTTGACACCATCAAATATCAAGGCTGGCTTTAGGAGGACAGAACTGGCCACTGAACTATATCCTCTTTGCATGATACTGGTTGTACAAGCGTTTCATGTGATGGTCAGGAAGAGGAATGCCCAACAGGTGTTGAAGTGCAAGAAGAAGAATGACCAGATATGTTGTTGCAGCTGTATATGATTTCCCTATCTCAAGGACACTTATATGCTAAAGATGATGAAACTGTATGTGAAACACAATATAACAATGAACAAATTCACAGTAACATGGAGATCGTTCCACCAACTCAAGAACATGAAATTCCTGTCGCTGATATTGTTAATGATATTGTTGAACATGCAGTTGACAATGACCAATTGACATTGCCAAGCCAAGTAACCCCACCTTCATGGCTAGCAGAAGCAATGAGCAATATGAATGCACATAGTGTCTCAGCAACCAATGAAGAAAGCATGAACATGCCCTCACAACCAGCAGAATTGAACAGTGAAATTGTTCATTTTTTTGTGAACAATAGATCAATGGAAGAAGATGAAGGACATAATGACGCATCAAATGAAGATAATGATATAGTTCAATCAGTTCCAATAGATACTGAAAGGGAAGTACCAAGCAATGACATGCAGGTGGGAGGGGTGGAGAAGACACTTGGACGATTCCTAAAGCTACCAGTAGAGAGAGTATCAATGAAAAAAAAGCAAGGTGCACCGAATAGTCTTCCTCTGGGCCGAAGCTCACAGTTACTCACCTCAGAGGACTATATAAACTTGTTAGTTGAGTCTGATAAAAATAAAAAATAAAAAATAAATAAAAAATAAAAATAAAAAATGAAATGCAAGAATTAAAATAGAAAAAGAAGGATCTAGTCAAGGAGAAGAAGGCAGCAAGGATTGTTGCAACACAACGTCGAGCAGATGAAAGGATTGAAAGAGATAAAGCAAGGCAAGTTAAGGACCAACAAAAGCAAATGGCAAGACAGGAAAAGGAAAAACGAAAGGCACAACAAATGCTTGAAAAGGAACAAGGGATGATCAA
>APFE030069608.1:98582-139477 GCA_000404065.3 Pinus taeda | reverse complement strand
ACTCCATTGCAGATAATACACCATTATTCCAAGATCTCATAAACATTCAAGTGCCTCACTATCAAACTGAGGGTTTACCCACTTGCCTTGTTCCTACCAGAGTTGGTGTCAATTCTCGATATGCTCATTACACACCTCCACTTAATGCAGGGGTCAGTAGTGCAAATGTGAGGTATGGGTACTCAATACCTCCATGGTTGGAAGGTGCAAATTGGAATCAATCATATGGTAGCAATCAACCATTTCCTAATCAACCCTTGACTGGTAGGCCAACCTACCTGGCTCAAGAAGGTAACTCGGGAAGTTTTGGCACTCAAGATTCTCATGGCCATAAACAATAGGGGTGTATCTTTTTCTTGTCACAGAAACATTTTGGCTTACGACCTAGTAGTGATTTCTTGTGGCAACCTAACTGTGTATGTTGAAAAGAAATTTTCAATGGAATATGTCTTTTCGTAAAATATTAATTATGATAAAACTATTTCTATAAGTTATTATGTGAACTTTGTGTGGCTAGCTTAGAGGAATAAAGGAAGGAAACAGATATGTATTGAAAAATAGTTTCCTTCATTGCTAGTTAATTAGTTATACTCGAAGCAGTTGGGTTAAACTGTGTAACTGTGGTTGTGTTGAAATAAAGTTTCTAGAACTAAATTAAGTTGTTGTAGATTAGCAAAACTATTTATGGCTTCTATTAAACTTTGAACTGAAAACTATTTCAGTGGTTGTAGCTAAAAGAGAAAAGGAAATTAATGAAAGAGGAATCCATGAGTAACTTTGTGAGATAACTAGGGTTAGTTTCCGGGCCAAGTCGACAGGGTCAACAGGTTAGAACCGATCCCCATCTCCTTGAAGGCTCATTCAAGAGGATAGAGCCTTCAAGAGGATAACTATTGTCCAGGTTATTCTCAGTCAAACACTTCAAGATTATTGATAATTGATAGACCATGTTGCACTGAAATAGACCTTGGTAAAATCCCATCAGTGGCAGTGACCAAGATTCATAACAAAATAATCATTGGTCTATTGATATCGTAAGGAATTCAATAATAACATTCCATTCCAACTCTGGACAAGAGATAATGGCGAAAGGCTTAGGAAAATGGCTGAATACAAAAATCAAATGACCAAACAGTCTCAAATGAGGAGGCAATCTACCTCATAATAACTTTTATTAAATGTCAAAAAGCCACTGATAATTTTATTCATTGAGGGGACACTTGAGAAATTGAGAGCACTCATTATCAAGTTGCATATGAAAAAGGATAAATACAGAAATCAAATGACTAGACAGTCTTATCTCATAATATATTTTTTGAGAGCACTCATTATTAAGTAGAGTAGGAAAAAAGCTAAATATGGCAATAATAACCTAAACCAGAGTCCAATAATATAATGTTTGTAGGAGTTACTAGAGCCAAGCAGCAGATAAAGAAATGTGATGATGTAATTTCTCAACGCCTGAAGATGTTGAGTCTTCCACCTGAATGATTGCTACCACATGCCAGTCAAGGACATTAATATTTTCCTCAACCATGGGATGAGGATAGGACCATGCTAGAAGGGAAACAAAAGAAATAATCTCTCTATCCAAAATTTGAAGGAAAGGCCTACACTGGTTCCAAACATATAGACAGTAGGCTTCTTCTTTATACCAACCCGATTTTTAAATGCAAGTCCTAAAATCAAACAGCCAAATACAGTTCTATGCTATTAAATTGAACAAAAGGGTGGAAAATTTTACCTCCATAGTCCACATAATTGACACAATTGACAAGGAGGAAGCATTACATGAAACTAGCCAATATAAACACGAGTTAGTAGAAGAAATACAAAGAGAAGAGGCTTAGGTGCAGGATAACAGAGAGCCTTGACTTCCATGAAAAATCCTAACAAACAAATATGAATCAGTGTCGACCCATATTTAACCACCAAATTTCAGTGCACCATTCAGAAACCCAATACCCATCCTAAGATCTTTGTCGAGCAGGTAGCAATAAGAGAATTGGATATTCCCCCCCACTATAAAAACACACCAACCAAGCGTTCCACCAAAGAAACCTTCAAGGAATCTATCAGACATATAGACAGTAGGCTTCTTCTTTACACCAACCCGGTTTTGAAATGCAAGTCCTAAAATCAAACAGCGAAATACATATCTATGCTATTAAATTGAACAAAAGGGTGGAAAATTTTACCTCCATAGTCCACACAATTGAAAAGGAGGAAGCATTACATGAAACTAGCCAACTCTGGATATTCCATTCCAACTCTGGACAAGAGATAATGGCCAAAGGCTTAGGAAAAAGGCTAAATACAAAAATCAAATGACCAAACAGTCTCAAATGAGGAGGCAATCTACCTCATAATAAGTTTTACTAAATGTCAAAAAGCCATTGATAATTTTAGTCATTGAGGGGACACTTGAGAAATTGAGAGCACTCATTATCAAGTTGCATATGAAAAAGGCTAAATACAGAAATCAAATGACCAGACAGTCTTATCTCATAATAAGTTTTTGAGAGCACTCATTATTAAGTAGAGTAAGAAAAAAGCTAAATATGGCAATAATAATCTAAACCAGAGTCCAATAATATAATGTTTGTAGGAGTTACTAGAGCCAAGCAGCAAATAAAGAAATGTGATGATGTAATTTCTCAACGCCTGAAGATGTTGAGTCTTCCACCTGAATGATTGTTACCACATGCAATTCGAGGGCATTAATATTTTCCTCAACCATAGGATGAGGATAGGACCATGCTAGAAGGGAAACAAAAGGAATAATCTCTCTATCCAGAATTTGAAGGAAAGGCCTAGACTCGTTCCAGACATATAGATAGTAGGCTTCTTCTTTACACCAACCCGGTTTTTGAAATGCAAGTCCTAAAATCAAACAGCCAAATACAGTTCTATGTTATTAAATTGAACAAAAGAGTGGAAAATTTTACCTCCATAGTCCACACAATTGACAATGAGGAAGCATTACATGAAACTAGCCAATATAAACATGAGTTAGTAGAAGAAATACAAAGAGAAGAGGCTTAGGTGCAGGATAACAGAGAGCCTTGACTTCCATGAAAAATCCTAACAAACAAATATGAATCAGTGTCGACCCATATTTAACCACCAAATTTTAGTGCACCATTGAGGCACGCAGTACCCATCCTAAGATCTTTGTCGAGCACGTAGCAATAAGAGAATTGGATATTCCCCCCTCTATAAAAAACACACCAACTGAGCATTCCACCAAAGAAACCTTCAAGGAATCTATCAGACACATAGACAGTAGGCTTCTTCTTTACACCAACCTGGTTTTGAAATGCAATTCCTAAAATCAAACAGCCAAATACAGATCTATGCTAATAAATTGAACAAAAGGGTGGAAAAATTTACCTCCATAATCCACACAATTGACAAGGAGGAAGCATTACATGAAACCAGCCAACTCTGGACATTCCATTCCAACTCTGGACAAGAGATAATGACCAAAGGCTTAGGAAAAAGGCTAAATACAAAAATCAAATGACCAAACAGTCTCAAATGAGGAGGCAATCTACCTCATAATAAGTTTTATTAAATGTCAAAAAGCCACTGATAATTTTATTCATTGAGGGGACACTTGAGAAATTGAGAGGACTCATTATCAAGTTGCATATGAAAAAGGCTAAATACATAAATCAAATGACCAGACAACCTTATCTCATAATAAGTTTTTGAGAGCACTCATTATTAAGTAGAGTAGGAAAAAAGCTAAATATGGCAATAATAACCTAAACCAGAGTCCAATAATATAATGTTTGTAGGAGTTACTAGAGCCAAGCAACAGATAAAGAAATGTGATGATGTAATTTCTCAACGCCTGAAAATGTTGAGTCTTCCACCTGAATGATTGTTACCACATGCCAGTCGAGGACATTAATATTTTCCTCAATCATAGGATGAGGCTAGGACCATGCTAGAAGGGAAACAAAAGAAATAGTCTCTCTATCCAGAATTTGAAGGAAAGGCCCAGACTGGTTCCAGACATATAGACAGTAGGCTTCTTCTTTACACCAACCCGGTTTTGAAATGCAAGTCCTAAGATCAAACAGCCAAATATAGTTCTATGCTATTAAATTGAACAAAAGGGTGGAAAATTTTACCTCCATAGTCCACAAAATTGACAAGGAGGAAGCATTACATGAAACTAGCCAATATAAACACGAGTTAGTAGAAGAAATACAAAGAGAAGAGGCTTAGGTGCAGGATAACAGAGAGCCTTGACTTCCATGAAAAATCCTAACAAACAAATAGGAATCAGTGTCGACCCATTTTTAACCACCAAATTTCAGTGCACCATTCAGGCACCCAGTACCCATCCTAAGATCTTTGTTGAGCAGGTAGCAATAAGAGAATTGGATATTCCCCCCCACTATAAAAAACACACCAACCGAGCATTCCACCAAAGAAACCTCAAGGAATCTATCAGACATATAGACAGTAGGCTTCTTCTTTACACCAACCCGGTTTTGAAATGCAAGTCCTAAAATCAAACAGCCAAATACAGTTCTATGCTATTAAATTGAACAAAAGGGTGGAAAATTTTACCTCCATAGTCCACACAATTGACACAATTGACAAGGAGGAAGCATTACATGAAACTAGCCAATATAAATACGAGTTAGTAGAAGAAATACAAAGAGAAGAGGCTTAGGTGCAGGATAACAGAGAGCCTTGACTTCCATGAAAAATCCTAACAAACAAATATGAATCAGTGTTGACCCATATTTAACCACCAAATTTCAGTGCACCATTCAGGCACCCAATACCCATCCTAAGATCTTTGTCGAGCAGGTAGCAATAAGAGAATTGGATATTCCCCCCCATTATAAAAAACACACCAACCGAGCGTTCCACCATAGAAACCTTCAAGGAATCTATCAGACATATAGACAGTAGGCTTCTTCTTTACACCAACCCGGTTTTGAAATGCAAGTCCTAAAATCAAACAGCCAAATACAATTCTATGCTATTAAATTGAACAAAAGGGTGGAAAATTTTACCTCCATAGTCCACACAATTGACACAATTGACAAGGAGGAAGCTACATGAAACTAGCCAATATAAACACGAGTTAGTAGAAGAAATACAAAGAGAAGAGGCTTAGGTGTAGGATAACAGAGAGCCTTGACTTCCATGAAAAATCCTAACAAACAAATATGAATCAGTGTCGACCCATATTTAACCACCAAATTTCAGTGCACCATTTAGGCACCCAGTACCCATCCTAAGATCTTTGTCGAGCAGGTAGCAATAAGAGAATTGGATATTCCCCCCACTATAAAAAACACACCAACCGAGCGTTCCACCAAAGAAACCTTCAAGGAATCTATCAGACATATCAGAAATTAAGTCATACCAAAAGTTAAGAGGGTTTCGAGGGTTTGTTTGGGGTCATTGCTGCGATGTTCCATTTTCCCTTTGTCTTTCTGCTCGGGGCTGGTTGTTGGGCGAAGCCCTCCGCCGAGGATGGCACGAGACGGCCCCAGACAACAGCGAATAAGCACGATAACAATGAAAATTTCACAAATACCATCATGAAAAGCCACAAACAACATCATAATATCCACAAAAACCCTAAACCCTCAAAACCTGCCATAGAAAGTTTACAAAAAATCCAAATAGAGTTGTTTGTGTTGAAGAACACAAAGAAATTGCTGGTAGGATTAAAATCCTACCGGATACAAGCCATGGATGGTCGTCGACCTTCCCCGAAGCTCACCAGACCTTCTCCACAACTGCAACGACCTTTTCCACACCTGCAACGAGAAGAAAAAGCCACTAGAAACATAAAACAACCAAAAAAACTAGCACAGAACAACAAATTAAGCAATTACCTCTTAAAAAAGGCCTTCGACCTCGAACTCGGTAAAACTGCAACCGGCTCCTCCCCAAACAATAAAAACAGTGAATAAGACCACGACCAAAGAAACCCTAAACAACCGACAGTCCAGAACGACCAACAAATCCAGGCGGAAAACCACAAGAAAGCTAGAAGCGATGTTCCAACCACAAACCCTAAACCTCGAACAAACATTTGCATCAGCACCTGCATACCAGACGAAGCGCGCAGGTCCACAAACCCTAAACCTCAAACAAACATTTGCATCAGCACCTGCATACCAGACGAAGCGCGCAGGTTCTGGGGCCATCCCGCGCCATCGTCGGCGGGGGGCTTCGCCCAACAACCGGCCCTGAGCAGAAATGACCCCAAACAAACGGAGGATATGGCGCGGACACAAATTTTTATTTGATGACACGATGCCCAACACGTGGACCTCCACAGTGGACAGGTGTCATACCGTATCCATGCGCGTTCACATGTGGTTTTGCGACGTGGCGGGGAGGGCGCACAGGTAATGGCAACCCTCCCCTAATACACAATGAAAACATAACATCAACATAGATCTTCCACCTAACCCGAAAAAAGGCTATATTAGTTTTCGCAGTTCTATATTTCACTAATTTATTATCTATTTATTATCTTTATCGGTGGGTTGCAGGTATTATTTTACAATGGGTCTGAAGAAGCACTTTGTAATTCTGATGCAAATGCAATATTCATTCCAAGGGAGAATCCAAGGGTTCTATTTATTCAACAGTCAGACCAATCTCCCTCTACTAACAATGTAACGAACCAGCATCGCCGGTCAAAAATAATGGTAAGTTGAGTTTCGAGGAATATTGATGTTTCCTGACTTTAAAATATGTCATTTCCAATCGGGAATATTTTGGGATATCTTTAAAGATGGCACTGACTCAAAACAATTACATTATGTAAATAGACACAAAAGATTTAAAACTCACAAGGAGCTTGTTGAGCTTATGTGATTGCCAGTTACGACTATATTAAATATGAGGTAGTAATCTTAAACTAGAATTCAAAATCATATGAACAACGTTTTTGTGTTTATGAAATACTAGCCTATGAAAGGACAGCACTTTTCACATCAAAATACTTCCACTTCTTTCCAACTCCCACATTAGACAAGTCCACAGTGAAGCCTAATGCATCTCTAAATTTTTTAGCCCGTAGCTGTAATGTACTTATTTTCAGAGCTGGGACCTACTGCCAAACAGGTTATCTTTGAATGACAGGTTATCTTTGAATGTTACAGTAATTAAATTTATAGCTGCAACAGAAGTAAAACATGTTTCCAATGTCCATTGTCCAATGCGTTCACATGTAGCCTAACAAACAAGGGACTAAGGGTTGGAAGAACATATTTGAAACTGTCTCCTTTGATAATGTGCTGTCCAAGAGAGATATTTGTTTCGCAACCAACTTTGCCTTATTCATTTAATCTAGCTCCAAAATGAGCTTGCCTTCCTTTCCTTTGCCATGATATGTAAGAGTCATATTAATAATCCCACATCCACTATGTTCTTTTCCTTCTTTATTTTATACTCTTTAAATAAGAGATCATAAGTGTGGAAGAGTTTTTTTTTAATCTAGGATAATCGGTAATTGGTGAGAGTTATCCTGAACAGGCCTAGGATCAAATCCAACTGGCTACCACTATAAACCTAGGCTAGGTGCAACAGCCTGCAAGCCACACACAATAGCAATTAACTTATGCCTCAACAAGAGCCGAGATGTCCGCTCGGAGGTTGCCTACTCTTATAGCCAAGACACAACAGGCCATATACTCAATGACATTTGAACCTCCATCTCGTGGGTTTCACTTAGCGAAACTTACCGTTAAACCCCATATCACTGTATCATAAATATGGAAGAGTTACGCTAATATACGTGAACTAATTGAAGGTTATCCCCTTGGAGTAATATTGGAGGTTGCCCCCTTGTAACATCTTCTTTTACTTCGTTACTTCTTGTTCCTTGATGGTTCAACTTCATTACTAGTTGATGGTTCAATACTTGTTTGATGGTTCAGCTTCATTACTTCCTGTTCCTTGATCATTTCAATAAGTTAACTTCATTGATAGTTCAATAACTTAATACTTATTGTTTGTTGACAGTTCACTATTAACAACTTATTTCTTCACACGTTAATTTCTTGATACTAAATGTTAATGGCATATTTATATTCATATCTTTCCAGGATTTCCCCAAATAAAATGACAAAACAGTTCAAGGGTGAATTATGTTCCATCCTCCAATGTAATTCCAAAATGACAAAACAGTTCAAGGGTGAACTATGTTTCATACTCCAATGTAATTCCAAAATGACAAAACAGTTCAAGTGTGAAAGGAAATGACAACAGTTTGTCAAGGCTGAACTATGTTTCATCCTTCAATGTAATTCCATGAAAGATTTGCATGTTAAGGTAAAGGCACATAAACTAGCAACAATAGGAAAGTTGGCAATTGATGGATGAATTTGCATGGGTTTTCCACAATCTACTTCATGGGCTGCCACCAAAGAGGGGACAACAACACATCATTGCCCTGGTACAAGGGGTCCAAACAATTCAGTGTTCCTCATACACGTACCTGAAGATTTTAAGGACAATATAGAAAAATAGTGCACCAATAGTTGGATATGGACCATATAGTACCTAGTAAAAGTCCTTTGAATCCCCTAATATTCTTAGTAAGAATGAAGGATGGTTCTTCCGTATGTGCATTGACTATAGCAAATTAAACAAGAGGACCATTAAAAATAGATTCTCATTTCACATATAGATGACCTACTCATCAAATTGCGTGGGGCATAAGTATTTACAACTGATATCAGATCTATATATCACTCATAAGTGAGAGGGAATGTGACCTATTCAAGGCAGCATTTAGAACTCATTGTGGCCCCTATGAGTTTCATATGATGCTATTTGCGCTAACCAATGTACCAGCCTGATGCCAAAATAAGATGAGCTGGATATTCTTTGACAGTAATCTTCATTTATTGCAAAAGTATTGAAGAGCATTTGCATCATTTGAAAATTGTTTCAGAACTCCTATGAATTAACTCTTTATTTGCAAAGTAATCAAAGTGCGAGTTTTCAAAGAATGCACTTTATACTTGGAAGTTGGGTCACATTATAGGTACGGATGGAATCACTTTATCTAGCTAAGTTTCAAGCCAATATTAATTGGCCCACTCCATAGAATGTGACACAATTGAAAGGGTTTAATAGGCTATGCAACTTACATAGAAAATTTATTATGGGATTTGGAGGCCTTATGGCACCCCTCGCTGATCTTACAGAGGAGGGCAATTTCAAATGGACAAGAGTTGCACAGAATGCCTTTCAAGATATGAAGAAGGTATTGACCTCCAGCCCCATATTCACACTCCCAAAATCCTCACAACCTTTTCTGGCTGAATGTGATGCATTTGGCACTGTCCTAGGAGTTATCCTCATGCAAAATCAGCAGCCAATTGCCTTTGAAAATCAGAAGTTTACTGATAAGGATAAGCTGCTATCAATCTATGATAAGGATAAGAAAGTTCAAACAATATTTCTTGGGGCAGCGCTTCATTATAAACTTCCAAAGTTTCAAGTATTCATTGTCACAAAAAAATTGAGCAAGCAGAAAACTAAGTGGGTGAGAATTACAAGATTTTGACTTTGCAATTCTGGACATGAAAGAGGCAAGCAATGCAATCGTAAACTCTTTATCCCACCTTCTAAAACTAAGAGCAATATCTACAGTGGAACGATGG
Source organism: Pinus taeda (assembly GCA_000404065.3). NCBI lineage: Eukaryota > Viridiplantae > Streptophyta > Pinopsida > Pinales > Pinaceae > Pinus > Pinus taeda. The sequence goes on along the minus strand of APFE030069608.1, from coordinate 129,809 downwards.
TGGAAATTACAGATATTGTCTAAATATACCCAAGATGAGAGGGTTGCTGCTATGACACAAGCCCCTGAAAGGGCACAAACAGAGGACAGCTGGTATTTTCTCATATGATCTGGTACTGGTCTTTTATAAGAATCATATTTTCTTGTGCAGCTGTATCCAACTCAGTTAAAATGAGGGTTTTCATACAATATCATTCCTCGCCTACTAATAGTCATGTTGGCATGTTTAAATTCTTCAAGGGAGTAAGGAGAAGTGACAAAAACGGTTACCTCATGTGAAACCTGTTAAAGGAATAAAACAGAGACTATTCAGAGTCCAGGACATTCACATCCCTTGCCTGTTCCCAGTGAAAAGTGGAAATCCATCAGCCTAGACTTCATCACAGGGTTGCAGCTAGTGGGAGGAAAAAATAGCAGTTTTGTGGTGAATGATCAATTGACTAAGTATGGTCATTTTGTTCCAATAGAAAGCATTGTCAAAGCTTCAAGGGTTACCAAATTGATTATGCAACATATCTATAGGTTGCACGGGCTTGCAAAGAATAATACCAATGATTGTGACCCAGAACATTATCAACCTTAGGTAGGAGCTGTTTAGACTTGGTGGTACCACCCTAACGCTAAGCATAGCCGCCATTCTCAAACATATAGACAAACAAAGCTCATGAACAAATATTTAGACTGATGCAAGACAGCATGCTTCTTGACCAAAATGGTTGCACTTGGCAAACAATTGGTACAATACCGTACCATACATCCATTGGAATGATGCCATTTAAGGCCCTTTATAGTTATGACCATTTAAGGCTTTAGTCTTCTCTTATCTTATTCCCTGGTCAAGGGCCTGCTAACAGATTACAGGAATGCTGATTGGAAGCCCTTCATTGTCACACCCCCGGTAGATGAATTGTAGAGGAAAGGGCTCTAGGGAGTTAACTAACTTCCGTTAGTATGCAATTTGGTCAGATCGTCTTTGTACATTCTTCCTCGAGCACATCTTGTGCATTGTTGAAGATATGCAACCCAAGCCACCTCCCAAAAAGGAAATGCAAGATAAATTTCTGAGTGCTGAAAATGAAGACGAGAACGGACATAGAAAACGGCATTTTCTGTCCCATCCCATTTCTAGTGCATTTCTATGGTCCTTAAAGATTCTGGCAAGGGTGGGGAAAATTGCATATGCTCTTGAATTGCTAGCAGGGTCACAAATGCACCTTTTATGTCTCATGCTTGAAGAAAGTGGGAAGGAAAAAAGTTAAAATTTCAAATATCACACCTCTCCTAGAGAGAGCACAACAATTGATGATGCCCTTAGGTAAATCATTTTTATTAAAAATAAATGGATCACTTGAATGATATAATATGAACAAGAGTTGGGTAACCATACGCAACTAAATATTGGGGGCATTCCCCAATAGGATTTTTGAGCCTACATATCCAAGGTTGGTCATAGGAAAAAGTGAAGACTACACTCCTATTTTGAACATCCCCTCTAAATTTGAACAAGGGACCATAAAGAGAAGACATTACAGACATCCCTCTTAACAACGAATATTTGATAGCATTGACCATATAGTGAAGTGTTGGTGGTGGTAGAAGCCTCAGTTCACTGAGCATATCATCAACCATGGTGAGAAGGACCTATGCTGGAGGCAGCTTCTAATGATGTTCCTATTGCCCCTCTACTCCAAGAAAATCAGCAATGTTCCAAAGTGTGGATATAGCCCACTTGGGCATAGGCCTTAACCTAGTCAGAGGAAGAGGAATTGGATCAAATGCATGGATCAAGAAGTCTTCCTCATCACCATTGAACTACTCAACTACTAGTGGAGTGCTAGAATGAACATTCAACCTAGGAGAAGTGATTTCTACATAATTGGAGCCAAAAATCATCACCATTTGTCTATCTAGTCACTATAGGAAGAGTGATTGAGGAAATACTCATAGGGATAATAAGGGTAGGACCTATTACCGCTCAAACTAGCAAGGGACCTAAAGGGAAAATGCTAGGCCAAGGGCAACAAATGGAGTCTTAGCTCATTGTCACCTCAGCTAAGGCTCCCTTCTATTTATGGACTTTCACCGATGGGAGGAGACCTGGTATGTGTGGGGTCACTAATGAAGGATAAGTCAATGGATATGACTGACCCGAATATCCCTTTCGCAAAATTTGAAGGATAAAGATTGCTTGCTTTGTAAGAAAGGTACTAGGTAATCTAGGGAAAGGAAGAGAGGATTTGAGGGTTAGGTTTATGGGATAAAACTTCTGAAGGAGTTTCCCAATCCCTAAAATCCTTATTAGAATTGGTATCCCGGATGGTTGAAGAATGGTCACACGTGGGCCAAGTGGACCCAATCTAGGATATGAGGAAGGAATGTAGCAACCAATGATATTCTTACCCTAGACAAGGTGGGGAGAGGATCAAAGAAAATATAATTGCTCAAAAATGTTGGTTTGACCCTAGGAAGTGCTAGCCTTGGGGATGGCAAGGCAAGTTTTGGTCCCAGAGATAGGGCTTGGCTTTCCTCCCAACTCTATTGTTGGAATGTCTTCTAATTTGGAAGAGGGCTAGAGGAAAAGCCAGAGCAGGAGACCCTAGGAGATCAAATTTTTTTAGTGGCTAACTTGTCGGGAAATTGATGACCTAGGCACCCCAATGTGGCTAGACTTGGGAGAAGGTGAAAGAATAAGAAATTTGGTGACCACACTTGGTAGATCAGTGCCTTAATCCTTGGGAGAATGGAGTCTATGTTGATTATGTTTAAGATTTCTTGGTTCCCAATCAAGGAGGCCTCAAAATTACTTCACAAACCCTCTAGGTCAAGTGAAAGCAATCTTGCAACGTTTATATTTCAAATGCACAAGAGGAATGGCTTATCAAGGTCAAATTTTACCCCTAGGAGATTTCACTCACACTACATGGCCCATACATGGAGAGAACGTTATAATAGAGACAATTCCACAATATTAAGCAATAATTGCATGCAACAATTAGCCCTAAAACAACGAAAATCTAAATCCAACATATATAACAAAAAGTAACAAGAATAACATCAAAATTATGTACTTACATGCAGTAGAGTATATCCAACCATTCACAAATGACAATAGAAAAGCTCCAAGAGAAGAGACCAACAACCATACATCAAAATTCATTCATAAAAGATCCAATTCATCCTTCAGAAAAAAGTGTGAAATTCTCTAGAGAAGAGAGAGATCCAATCCAAAGAGATGATGAGAAATGATCTCACCTCACTTGTATTTATACACATCTTAGGAGTTCGAATTAACCTCCTTGGCCTACATAAGCCCCAAAAATAAAATAATGTGCTAATAATACAACTTTTGGTGACAAGCCCACCAAACTAGCTCATAAATGAAAAAGTAAGCCTCTTAAGAGGTCAAATAATAAGCTATGCATGTCGTAGAGCCCTCTAAGAGGCCTAATGAGGTCCATGGGTGCCATAATGAAGAGGACCCTCAAAAGCAATGGGCAAGGAGGTGGCCCCTTGTAATAATCTGTGCTACTCTAAATGACATATGGGGGCACACAAGTGTCCTCATGGGTCTCCAAACAAATTGAAGATGCCTATAGGTTGCCCTCAAGGGATAGGATAATGGTGTAGGTGATGCCACATCATCGTGGAAGTCCTAGATCATTTGCCAAGTGTATGGTGTAGATCTGGGGTCAGCTCGGCATGATGGATCAAGAGCATCCTCCTCGTCCAATAAGTGAACCACGAGCAAACTCTGAATGGTTGTAGGGATCCATGGAGTGCAATCTACTGCTGTGGAGGCCCATGGCTCTCAACGCTCACCCTGCATGTGCCAATGTAGCCCTCTAGAGGATTAGGACCCCATATAGGGAGACCAAACCCCAAATGGAAACCATTTGCTATCCTGCATAAGATCCATTGTGTCCCCTAGTCTTCTAGTACAACAAGTCATTGAAGAAATCAAGTAAATGAGCTTACTTAATCATGGACCACAGTTGGGGACTTCATAATGGCTTGCCCTTGCATAATATGCATCGGGATGTGCCAATGTCTCCTAAACACCAAATGGGTTAACCAAGCACCCTATTAGGTGGTTTCTACTTCTAAAGGGGGCAATATTCAAGGTAAATCCTTCAAAAGGTGGTGGCATGTGACAGGTATGGTGAATGAATTAGGGATGAAAAGGGGTAGCCTTGGGTCACATGTTGGGGTGCAAGGGAAGCCCACACTTGAGTTTATAATGTATAGGGGGGAGCAATCATGGTATATGAGGTGCCCGACCTTGATTTTTCCACCCTTCTTTTATGCCTTTTGCTATTTTGTGATTTTCTTTCATTCACTGCTCGAGGCTCAAGGGGTCAGAGCATGATGTGTAAGATATAGCAATGGAATCCCCTTTTTAAGATGGGGCGGTTCATCGCCCACCAGGGGTTGGGACAATCATGGGATTCTATATGATGAAGAAGGCTCATAGAACCTATAGGAACCAAAGTAATGGCCATGATAATGGGGTAGATCTCATGTATTGGCTTTTGCCCACATACTAAAATATTTTTGTCCTGGCCATCTTCTGCATTTTGTGGTACTTTTCTTGTTGAATGTGGCCATATATGCTTTTAACTTTATTTTCCACTGCATCGACCTCCAGGCTTCATTCTAGGCCATGACCCAAGGTGTGGGCAAGGGGAAGGGGCAAGCTAACCCCATGTGGACCCAATGCAGGAATGTAGACCAAGGCGGAAAAAATGATGGATGGGGTAATAATGAGTGGAAAGAGGGTAATATGAGCGGATAAGGGAGCAGAATCACGCAACCAAAATCGAGGTTTCCCATGAAATACCATGACCATCTCTGAAACTAAATGGTCAGTGAAAGAGATCCCACGAGACTAGAATCCAAGGTTAATTCCTAAAAGGGGTCTAGGGGACAGAAGCACAAACCTAGCCCATCCTTTCCACCGAATCCCCCCATTAATCCATGCCCATAAGTGTCCATGATAAGCAAACCACAATACTCAATTTCAAAATGACAAGGCATACCTTTAGATTCGAGAGGTCCACCTTCAAACATACGATCATGGTAGGTGGGAGAGGGACCACATGGCTAGCTTAGGTGGCGGAGAAATAACACAATGAGCTAGCTGATATGGCTACAAGGGGTTGTTTGTTGCTCGCTAAGGACCATCTTGGAGAAAAAAATTCTCCTAGGGATATTACCCACAAAATGGTGGGTAAAATCTAGCTCCAACTGGGACATGATCTCTCGAAGAAGTGGGCGAAGCTACTCGAACGGGAGGTCACGAGAACTCCAGCAATCTCTTGGTTACCGTAGACCTGTCATCTGCACATATAATAGATGGAAAAACATGGGGCAGCATGCTTTCGCGACATCTCATGATCGCACATGCTAATATGTTAGGCCATAAAATCAACACAAAAATAAAATATGCAAATATGCATCTATCTATCATAAGAAAAATCATATGATGTTATTTCTAATGCAAAATCAACATGCAATGCATACTACCCTAACATGAATATATTAAAGCTAATACTAAGTGTAAACATAAAGTCAATGCAACGAACATATGATCACATTAATATACATATGCCTACCAATATGACTACTCATGTAGCAACCCCCAAATCGAATGTGGATATAGTCACATGGAGGATGAAGTGGGTGGCAGGCGAGCAAACATGACCTCCATTTGAGGTAAAGGGAAGTCCTAGGAGAAAGAATACTAGTCAATCTAGAGGTCTCGGGCTTTCCTTCTAGGTACACAATGGTGGAATGAATGATCACTCTCAAGAACTCCTCATCACAATCACTGTTTGTAATATCATGCTTTGAGGATGTCACATGGTTGTGATGAGAGGGGAATGAAGGGTGAAAGAAAGAAGGATTACAACAAATAGGTCGCTCAATGTGGTGGTCACATCAGAGAGGGGAGGTCGCGGAGTGATCATAATCCTGAGGATAGGTCAAAGGGGATAAAGTATATTCAATAAGGGTTCTCCCCTAACACCATATTAGAAAAGGGAAAAAGGGCATGGTCACTCGAGGTCATATCAAAAGAGATGAGGGAATTACATGAGGAAGACTCAAGTTGGTGACAAGAGGGAAAGGCAAAGGAGAGGGTGAAGTATTATGTTCAACAGAATTTCCTTCCCCACAATCTAAGGCTCAAGTGACTTGAATACATAGTCATAAGGTGGGTAGTTGGGAGCCTCATTTCTTTCCTCATTATCAGCATCAAAGATTGGGCTTTCATTAAAAGGAGAATCAATCATTTCCAACTGCCCTTCTTCATGCAAGGGAAAATAATAATTCTCCTTCCCAAAGGCATCGATGGATATGTCATTGTAAGTAATGTCTGGGATAAAGGAAAAACAAATCTCAATCTCATCTTCCTTGTCAGTATCATAAATGGGAGCACAATCAAATTGGGGCCCAATGATCTCCCATTTCTCTTTTTCAATGCGGAAATAATCTCCAATGTCATTCTCCAAGGAGCCCACGGGATGATCTTCCTCAAGATTTTCAAAAGGAGAGTCACCAGGAGTGATATATTTGAGAAAGGTAAGGTCAGTCTCGGCCTTACTTTCCATAACTTCATTGTCCTCAACACATGTGCTCTCAAAATCATCTTGCTCATCCTACAACCCCAACAAGGACTCATCTTCCTGCTCATCACCGAGGTCCTCAAGGTCATCTCCATCTTGGTTGCTTGACAAGTGGGACCTCTCTTCTTCTCCCTTCTCTTGAAGAACAATGGCTAAGGTACTTTTTACATGATTCTGGTGGTATGCTTCTAGGAGGACAACATTAGTAGGGTTCTCTTTATATTCACATTTCATCTTATAAAGCTTCACTTCTTCATCATATAAGCAAGAGAAAACTTCATTAGAATTATATTCCCTTACTACCTCCCTGCATGACCTACTATATTGATCCATTCTTTCTTGCATGACTTGGAGGCTCGTGGGATCCAATTCTTTGCCATCCTCAGAGGAGGTATTCCCTTTCACATAGTTATTGATGAGGTTAACCAGAATTTTCACGGCACAAGTTATGTGAGCAAGGTCAAGGAGACGACTAGGATCCTCTTCATAAGCACACCTTACTATGTTGAGTTGTACTTCCTGCAACCTATAAAACCTGAGCATGAATTCCATATCCATGCCCTCCAACATATTTTGAAAAGTTTCTGCATATTCCACTGCTTTCTTTTGCAGTTGTTGAATCTCTTGGTTATTGAGTTTTTCAAATATAGGACCAAAAGAAATTTCCATTTCCTATGATTTTGCATGTTAATATTATAATGGAGTCGCCAGGGTGAATTAAAGTGCCTTGATAGATGCTTGCTTCACCCTGCAAGCATTAACTTTAAAGTTAAATGAAGAACTAGGGCTTCGTTCTTTTAGTGGAGTTGCCAATAATGATATGTCAATATGTCGTATGAGCAACAAAACACACGTCTCGTGTCCCTGGCAACGGCGCCAAAATGTTACCACTCAAACTAGCAGGGAACCTGAAGGGCAAATGTTAGGCCAAGGGCAACAAATGGAGTCTTAGCCCGTTGTCACCTCAGCTAAGCCTCCCTTCTATTTATAGACTTTCATCGATGAGAGGAGACCTGGTATGTGTGGGGTCGCTAATGAAGGATAAGTCAATGGATACGAGTGACCCGAATATCCCTTTCCTAGAATTTGAAGGATAAAGAATGTTTGCTTTGTAAGCAAGGTACTAGGTAATCTAGGGAAAGGAAGAGTGGATTTGAGGGTTAGGTTTATGGGATAAGACTTGTGAAGGAGTTCCCAATCCCTAAAATCCTTGTTAGAAATGGTATCCTGGATGGTTGAAGAATGGTCTTTCAAAGGAGTGGGACCACATGGGGCCAAGTGGACTCGGTCTAGGGTATGAGGAAGGAATGTAGCAACCAATGATATTCTTACCCTACACAGGGTGGGGAGAGGATCAAAGAAAATATAATTTCTCAAAGATGTTGGTTTGACCCTAGGAAGTGCTAGCATTGGGGATGGCAACACAAGTTTTGGTCCCGGAGATAGGGCTTGGCTTTTCTCCCAACTCCACTGTCGGAATGTCTTCAAATTTGGAGGAGGGCTAGAGGAAAAGCCAACGCAAGAGAGGTCAAATTCTTTTAGTGGCTAACTTGTCGGGAAATTGATGCCCTAGGCACCCCAATGTGGCTAGACTTGGGATGAGGTGAAACAATAAGAGTTTTGGCGACCAACCTTGGTAGACCAATGCCTTAATCCTTGGGGGAATGGATTTTGTGTTGATTATGTGTCATATTTCTTGGTTCCCAATCAAGGAGGCATCAAAATTACTTCACAAACCCTCTAGGTCAAGTGAAAGCAATCTTGCAACTTTTATACTTCAAATGCACAAGAGGAATGGCTTATCAAGGTCAAATTTTACCTCTAGTATATTTCGCTCACACTACATGGTCCATACATGGAAATAACATTATAATAGAGACAATTCCACAATATTAAGCAATAGTTGCATGCATCAATTAGCCCTAAAACAACAAAAATCCTAGTCCAACATATATGACAAAAAGTAACAAGAATAACATCAAAATTTTGTACTTACATGCAGTAGAGTATATCCAACCATTCACAAATGACAATAGAGAAGCTCCAAGAGAAGATGGACCAACAACCATACATCAAAATTCATCCATAGAAGCTCCAATTCATCCTCCAGAAAAAAGTGTGAAATTCTCTAAAGAAGAGAGAGATCCAATCCAAAGTGATGATGAGAAATGATATCACCTCACTTGTAGTTATACATATCTTAGGAGTTCGAATTAGCCTCTTTGGAAACCCCAAAAATAACATAATGTGCTAATAATACAACTTTTGGTGACAAGCCCACCAAACTAGCTCATAAATGAAGAAGTAAACCTCTTACGAGGTCAAATAATAAACTATGCATGTCGTAGGGCCCTCTAAGAGGCCTAATGAGGTCCATGGGTGCCATAATAAAGAGAATGACACTCAAAATCAATGGGCAAGGGGGTGGCCCCTTGTAATAAACTGTGGTGCTCCAAATGACATATGGGGGCACACAAGTGTCCTCATGGGTCTCCAAACAAATCGAAGATGCCTGTAGATTGCCGTCAAGGGCTAGAATAATGGTGTAGGTAATTCCACATCATCGTGGGAGTCCTGGATCATTTGCCAACTGTATGGTGTAGATCTGGGACCGGTTAGGCATGATGGATAAAGAGCATCCTCATCGTCCAATAAGTGAACAACGAGCAAACTCTGAATGGTTGTGGGGATCCATGGAGTGCAATCTGCTGCTGTGGAGACTCGTGGCTCTCAACGCTCACCCTACATGTGTCAATGTAGCCCTCTAGAGGATTAGGACCCCGTATAGGGAGACCAAACCCCAAATGGAAACCATCTGCAATCCTGCATAAGATCAAATTTGTCCCCTAACCTTCCAGTACAACATGTCATTAAAGAAATCAAGTAAATGAGCTTACCTAATCATGGCCCATAGGTGGGGACTTCATAATGGCCTACCCTTCCATAATGGGCTTCGGGATGTGCCAATGTCTCCTAAACTCCAAATGGGTTAACCAAGCACCCTATTAGGTGGTTTCTACTTCTAAAGGGGACAATATTCAAGGTACATACTTCAAAAGATGGTGACATGTCACAGATATGGTGAATGAAGTAGGGGATATGGTGAATGAAGTAGGGGATGAAGAGGGATAGCCCTGGGTCACATGTCAGGGTGCAAGGGTAGCTAAGAAGAGGGAAGCCCACACTTGGGTTTATAATGTATAGGAGGGAGCAATCGTGGCACATGAGGTGCCCCAACCTTGATTTTTCCACCCTTCTTTTATGCCTTTTGCCCTTTTGTGATTTTCTTCCATTAACTGCTCAGGGCTCGAGGTGTTAGATCATGATGTGTAAGATATAGCAGTGGAATCCCCTTTTTAAGATGGGGTGGTTCATCGCCCACCAGGGGTTGGGACAATCATGGGTTCCTAATATAATGAAGAAAGCTCATAGAACCTGTAGGAACCAGGGTGATGACCATGATAATGGAGTTGAGCTCATATATTGGCTTTTGCCCACGTGCTAAAATGTTTTTGTCCCGGCCATCTTTTGCATTTTATGGTACTCTTCCTGTTGAATGTGGCCATATATGCTTTTAACTTTCTTTTCAGCTGCATCAACCTCCGGGTTTCATTCCAGGCCATGACCCAATGGCAGGGCAATTTTTGGTCCTAGAGCTAGGGCTTCGCTTTTCTCCCAACTCCACCATTGGAATGTCTTCAAATTTGGAGGAGGGCTAGAGGAAAAGCCAGCGCAGGAGACCCTAGGAGATCAAAATCTTTTAGTGGCTAACTTGTCTGGAAATTGATGCCCTAGGCACCCCAATGTGGCTAGAGTTGGGAGAAGGTGAAAGAATAAGAGTTTTGGCAACCACCCTTGGTAGATCAGTGCCTTAATTCTTGGGAGAATGGAGTCTATGTTGATTATGTGTAATATTTCTTGGTTCCCAATCGAGGAGGCCTCAAAATTACTTCACAAACTCTCTAGGTCAAGTGAAAGCAATCTTGTAGCTTTTATACTTCAAATGCACAAGAGGAATGGCTTATCAAGGTCAAATTTTACCCCTAGGATATTTTGCTCACACTACATGTCCCATACATGGAGAGAACGTTATAATAGAGACAATTCCACAATATTAAGCAATAATTGCATGCAGCAATTAGCCCTAGAACAACGAAAATCCTAGTCCAGCATATATGACAAAAAGTAACAAGAATAACATCAAAATTTTGTACTTAAATGCAGTAGAGTATATCCAACCATTCACAAATGACAATAGAGAAGTTCCAAGAGAAGATAGACCAACAACCATACATCAAAATTCATCCGTAAAAGCTTTAATTCATCCTCCAGAAAAAAGTGTGAAATTCTCTAAAGAAGAGAGAGATCCAATCCAAAGTGATGATGAGAAATGATCTCACCTCACTTGTATTTATACACATCTTAGGAGTTTGAATTAGCCTCCTTGGCCTACATAAGCCCCAAAAATAAAATAATGTGTTAATAATTCAACTTTTGGTGACAAGCCTACCAAACTAGCTCATAAATGAAGAAGAAAGCCTCTTAAGAGGTCAAATAATAAACTATGCTTGTCGTAGGGCCCTCTAAGAGGCCTAATGAGGTCCATAGGTGCCACAATGAAGAGGACACTCAAAAGTAGTGGGCAAGGGGGTGGCCCCTTGTAATAACCTGTGGTGCTCCAAATGACATATGGAGGCACACAAGTGTCCTCATGGGTCTCCAAACAAATCGAAGATGCCTATAGGTTGTCCTCAAGGGCTAGGATAATGGTGTAGGTGATGCCACATCATCATGGAAGTCCTAGATCATCTGCCAAGTGTATGGTGTAGTTTTGGGGTCCGGCTGGGCATGATGGATCAAGAGCATCCTTCTCGTCCAAAAAGTGAACCATGAGCAAACACTGAATGGTTGTGGGAATCCATGGAGTGCAATTTGCTGCTGTGGAGGCCCGTGGCTCTCAATGCTCACCCTACATCTGCCAATGTAGTCCTCTAGAGGATTAGGACCCTATATAGGGAGACCAAACCCCAAATGGAAACCATTTGCAATCATGCATAAGATCCAATGCGTCCCTTAGTCTTCCAGTACAACAAGTCATTAAAGAAATCGAGTAAATAAGCTTACCTAATCATGGACCACATGTGGGGACTTCATAATGGCATGCCCTTCCATAGTGGTCTTCAAGATGTGCCAATGTCTCCTAAACTCCAAATGGGTTAACCAAGCACCCTATTAGGTGGTTTCTATTTCTAAAGGGGACAATATTCATGGTACATCCTTCAAATGGTGGTGGCATGTGACAAATATGGTGAATGAAGTAGGGGATGAAAAAGGGTAGCCCTAGGTCACATGTCGGGGTGCAAGGGTAGCTAATAAGAGGGAAGCCCACACTTGGGTTTATAATGTATAGGAGGGAGCAATCATGGTACATGAGGTGCCCCAGCCTTGATTTTTCCACCCTTCTTTTATGCCTTTTGCCTTTTTGTGATTTTCTTTCATTAACTACTCGGGGCTCGAGGAGTTTGAGCAAGATGTGTAAGATATAGTAGTGGAATCCCCTTTTTAAGATGGGGTGGTTCATCACCCACCAGGGATTGGGACAATCATGGGTTCCTATATGATGAAGAAGGCTCATAGAACCTATAGGAACCAAGATGATTGCCATGATAATGGGGTAGAGTTCATGTATTGGCTTTTGCCCACGTGCTAAAATGTTTTTGTCCCGGCCATCTTTTGTATTTTGTGGTACTTTTCCTGTTGCATGTGGCCATATATGCTTTTAACTTTCTTTTCAGCTGCATCAATCTCTGGGATTCATTCCAGGCCATAACCCAAGGTGTGGGCAAGGGGAAGGGGCAAGCTAACCCTATGTGGACCTAAGGGAGGAATGTGGACCAAGGCGGGAAAAATGATGGATGGGGTAATAATGAGTGGAAAGAGGGGTAATATAAGCAGATAAAGGAGTGGGGCCACGCAACCAAAATCGGGGTTTCCCGTGAAATACCATCCCTGAAACCAAATGGCAGTAAAAGAGATCCCACAGGACTAGAATCCAAGGTTAATTCCTAAAAGGGGTCTAGGGGTCAAAAGCATAGACCTAGCCCATCTTTTCCGTTGAACCCCCAATAATCCATGCCTAGAAGTGTCCATGATAAGCAAACCACAATACTCAATTTCAAAATGACAAAGCATACCTTTAGATTCGGGAGGCCCACCTTCAAACATACGATCATGGCAGATGGGCAAGAGACCACATGGCTGGCTCAAGTGGCGGAGAAATGGCACAATGAGCCAGTTGATCGCTGCTAGGGGCTACTGGCTGAGGACCATCTTGGAGAAAATTTTCCTCTTAGGGATATTACCCACAAAATGGTGGGTAACAGGACCAACATCATAATGTTAAGGAAAAAGATCCATCGAAACATGTCGAGAATCATTAGTAAGGAATCAAAATGATCCTATAGCAAAACATGAGTTGGAACTTGATGAAAGATAACATCTTTATGTTCAATCAACTTGTGAGCGAACTGACATATAGATGATATGACTTGTAAACTTCATTGTAGCCCACTAGGATGAAGCAGTGATTTTAGCTTTCAATTTATTTACTTTTCACTAGTAATATAGGCCTATGCACTTAATCCAAAAACTTTCAAATGTGAAACTAAAGGCTTGTTTACATTTCTCATATGGAGTCATACCTTGAATAACATGAGTAAGTGTTCGATTCATAATAGAAAACCATTTGTCTGTGAAATTTAAAGAGTCATTTCCTTGGAGTGAAGGATGCATCAAACTATTTCTTACATTTACCTACTCTATTATGCTACGAAGTGTAGGAGAGAAATGCTCTACCAAGAGATGTCATGAGCAATTAGAAATGTTTTGCAGTCATTACCAATGTATTCCCCTCTACCATCAACTTTGATACATCTAATCCTTTTCTTGCTTTGAGTTTCTGCAAACTCTTTAAATTCCCCAAATCCCAAAAGCTTCATCCTTGGATTGAATGGTGTATATCCAAAGGAAGGAGGGAAAATCATCAATGAAGGTGAGGAAGCACTGAGCTCCCCCAAGGGAAAAAGACCATAAGGCCACAAATATGACCACAAAACACTCAAAACGCTGAGAAGTTGACCTTGTTGTGTCCTTGGGAAAGGACTATTGATGGTGTCTCCCCAACACACCTCCTTCAGATACACCACTGGGTGGTTCAATGTTAAAATTGGCAACTAGGGCCAAACTCCATGTGGGTCATCTTATTCATGGCTGATAATATTTTTATTAGATTCCTCTCGTCGAGAGGTGTAGGATTGCTCTAAAGATCATCCGATTCCGATAAGTATTCATGGAGATATGAATTTATTTTGATTATGGAATAATTATCAAGCCGACCAGCAAATCATGTAGGCTCAGAAGACCAATAGTCGCATCTATTCAATCATCAACATTTGTGTATAAAAACAGGAGGTCTTTTCCTCATTTGGAGACACTCTCTCATCACATCTCTCTCTCTCTCTCCTGCGCAGAAAAGAGGCTCTTCTCCTACTACGCAGAAAGAGACTCTTCTGTCACATGTGTGGAAGGAAGTACGCAGATTTAGGGCTACAACCGCAGATCGGAAGTTTGACCAGCGTTGACCATCTTTCTCCCTCTCTGAACAGCACTGTAGGTGGATTTGACTCTCATCAGAAGGCCGCATTTTTTGGTGAAGGAATCAAGCCGATCCAACGGTCGGTTTACAAAATATTGTCTGCCCTAGTTTACTGATGATGCCGGTGAAGCCGATGATGCCGGTGCCGGTGCCGGTGATGCCGATGATGATTATGTCCGCTGATGCCGTTGATGCCGTTGATCTAGATGATCTGACAGATATTGATTGACATCGCTGATGCCGCTGATCTAGGGTTTGTTGCTGCTGATGTAAATCGGATTTATGTATTATTTCTCTCTGCTGAATTATTGAAGATAAAAGAAGATTTGATCAAAGGGTTTCCCCATATTGGGGTTTGTCCCTAGCTAGCCGCTACATCTTGTGTCTCTTGTCTTGGCTTGTTTTTTGTCGATCGTTTAATGTTCTATCTGCACTTTACTTTATGTACATGTGATTGCTAATCTGTGGATAATAATAAAGAAAGATAAGTAAACTGCTATAAGCATAGAACATACCATAACTTAACATGGTATCAGAGCTGAGGTGAAGACAAAGCCCGAGCAAGAGCAAGAGCAATCACCGAAGAGAAGATTGGCAAGACTATCCTAAAAGAACTATGGGGTCCTCAACACTCTTCCCTGCCGAAGACAAGCTCCGTGAAAAGTTTGACTATCACGGATGGAAGATGTCTCTCGATCTAACCTTAGAAGATCAAGGAGTGTTGGACCATGTGAGAGGCAATATTGTTGAGCCTCCATCAAATGCACCCGATGTTGCCAAGAACAAATGGAAAACCGGTGAAGTCAAAACAAAGAAGATCATTCGGGACTCTATCGACAAGCGCTTGGTGGCCTCCATTCAAGAAGGCTAGAAATTCTAGGATGTATTATATGTACTTGACCTCAAAAAGAACCTGGTGTCCATCTCGGCAATGGAAGACA
This sequence comes from Pinus taeda, assembly GCA_000404065.3. Lineage (NCBI taxonomy): Eukaryota > Viridiplantae > Streptophyta > Pinopsida > Pinales > Pinaceae > Pinus > Pinus taeda. Next base: position 114,592 of record APFE030069608.1, on the reverse strand, counting down.
AAAGCTACAAGGTGACCTTCAGCGATGGCAAGGTACATGTACAGAAAAACAATGTTAAAGATGCCTTTACTCTTGGGTTTCGAGTTGATTCATTATACCAGGTCGGTGGAAGTCCGCTAGGTGTCATGTCCTGTGACACATCTCTTCAGTCCGAACTTTGGCATCGGAGGTTTGCCCACCTTCATTATAAATCTCTACCCGATGTAAGACAAAGGGTAACAGGGATGCCCGAATTCCAAGTAGAGAAAGAAGATGTTTGTCCGAAATGTGCCGAAGGAAAGCTCAGAAGGGGACCATTCCCTTCAAGCCAAAGCAAAACCTCTGATATATTACAGTTGGTTCACTCAGAAATATCTAGAATGATGCCTGTGAACTCCTTGGGAGGATATTCATATTACCTTACTTTTACAGATGACTATTCTCGGAAGACTTGGAAATACTTCTTGAAGAAAAAGGATGAAGTGTTCTCTTGGATTCGACACTTCAAAGCCTTGATCGAGAATCAAACCGAAAAGAAGACCAAGATCTTAAGGACTGATAATGGGACTGAATATGAAACTAACGAGTTTCATGACTTTTGTAAAGAGGCTAGCATTAAGAGGGAGACTTCTACACCATATACTCCTGAACAGAATGGTGTGGCAAAAAGGAAGAACCGTACGATTGTGGAAGCTGTCCGTGCCATGCTCCCTGATCAAAGACTTCTGAAGTTTCTATGGGCCGAACCTGCAAACATTGTCGTATATGTACAAAACCGATGCCCTCATCAAGCATTGGGTTCCAAGACTCCTGAAGAAATGTTCACCGGTAAGAAACCTGACGTATCTCATTTTAGAAGTTTTGGAAGCCCTGTATATTTTCATGTGCCGAAAGAGAAAAGGAATAAATTGGGTGCATCTGGAACGAAAGGAATCTTCGTGGGCTATGGTAAAAATACTAAGGGCTATAGAATCTGTGTAGCCAGTCAAAGAGAAGTCGTGATTAGTCATGATGTCACCTTTGATGAAGATATGGCCCTCAGCAAGGTGAACAATCTTCCTACAGTAAGGAGCTCTCATGAAGCTGACACCAGGGAACCACAAGAAAGAGTATGACGAGACATTTGTACATGTTGCCAGATATACCACCATTCACTTAATCATAGCCCTTGCGGCTTCACAAGCATGGAACCTACATCAGATGGATGTCAAGACCGCGTTCTTGCATGGTTCTAACAAAGAAGAGGTCTACGTGGAGCAACCCGAAGGATTTGAGATTTATGATTGAAAATCTCATGTATGCAGGTTGAAGAAGGCTCTCTATGGGTTGAAGCAAGCACCCCGAGCATGTGTATGAGAGGATCGATAGCTACTTGATGAAGCTGGGATTTCACTAGGAGTGAAGCCGATCCTAACCCTTACTTAAGGTTGAAGATGACAAACCTCTCATACTGGTGCTGTATGTGGATGACCTCTTTCTAACAGGTGCAGACCCTCTCATTCACAAATGTAAGAGGGAGTTGGCTTCTGAATTTGAAATGAAGGACCTAGGACCTATTTCCTAGGACTTGAAGTCTGGCAGAAGCCAAGGGAAATTTTCCTATCTCAAGGAAAATATGTGATGATGATATTGGAAAGATTCGGTATGGTGGACTGCAAGCCTGTAACTACCCCGATGGAGCTTGACTTTAAGAAGTTAAGCGGTAGCGCTGCAGGACCTGTTTTATGAAATGCCACCGAGTATTCAACTCATCGGAGCATTAATGTTCTTAGTGAACTCCCGTCCAGATATATGCTTCGCAGTCAACACGTTGAGTCAACATATGGTTGAACCTCACACATACTTTGGATTGGTGCCAAGAATCTGTTGAGACATCTTCATGGCACAATTACTTACGGGTTAAGATACACTGTCGGAGATGTGAGACTACTTGGATACACCGATGCTGATTGGGCAGGCAGTGTGGTGGATCATAAGAGCACTTCCAGGTGTTGTTTCTCCTTGGGATCTGCTTCGATATCCTGGATGAGCAGGAAGCAGAAGTCGGTGACTTTGAGCATCGCCAAGGCAGAGTATATTGCTGCTAGCATGGCCACCTGTAAGGCAGTCTGGTTACGAAAACTCTTCAGTGAGCTGTTTGGATTTACATTGGATACCAATGTGATCCAGTGTGATAACCAGAGTAGGATTCGTTTATCAGAGAATCTCGTATTTCATGATCCCTCCAAGCATATCGATATCAGGTACCACTATATTCGAGATATGGTGCAGCAAGGAGCAATAAGGCTCCAACATATCGGTACAAATGAACAAGTCACCGACATCCTGACAAAGCCCCTAGGAAAAGTCAAATTCCTGACTTTCCGAGAATGACTTGGTGTCATTCAAAGACCCTCTGATGAGGGTCCTGTATGATGTATTGAGCTCTGGGAGCTCCGGGGGGGGCACGGGGTACTTCTTGGAGCGACATATGACCACAGGTAACTCACCATCCCCTAGTGGTGTACGTGTACAGGGAAAAAAAAGAATCAAACTTTTCCTATGATACCCCGTGGCGATTATGTAGCAGGATGATTAGTTCTCCTGTGAGGTTTGGATGATGTGTTCTCCATGACGATTATGTAGCAGGATGATTAGTTCTCCTGTGAGGTTCGGATGATGTGTTCTCCATGACGGTTGTACAGCAGGATGATTAGTTCTCCTGTGAGGCCTGGATGATGTGTTCTCCATGGCGATTGTGGATAGGATGATTCGCTCTCCTGTGGACAGGATGATTCGCTCTCCTGTGGACAAGATGATTCGCTCTCCTGTGGACAAGATGATTCGCTCTCTTGTGGGACAGGATGATTCGCTCCCCTGTGGACAATTCTCCTGTCGAGGCATCCTACCCATGCAGTCTGGGACTCATGGGAAGTACCTCTCATTTGATCAATGAGTAGGGAAATGAGGATAGGGACCATCGTAGTACCGATGGACGCATCACTGTATCTATCGTACTCCCTATGCTAAGATGACCTTCATTGATCTGGGATCAATGATACTGGTCTGGGACCAGTGGTAGGAGTTGTACCTACTATGACGCTGACTTCAGGTCGGTTGAGACTGGTTTGGGACCAGTGGTAGGAGTGGTACATACTATGACGCTGACTTCGGGTCGATTGAGACTGGTCTGGGACTAGTGGTATGCACTCTTAGACTGACTTTGAGTTAGTGGAGGAGGATACTGGTCTGGGACCAGTGGTAGGAGTTGTACCCACTATGACGCTGACTTCGGGTAGGTTGAGACTGGTCTGGGACCAGTGGTACACACTCTAAGACTGACTTTGAGTCAGTATGATACATCCTCGATCATTTCTTCTTCTTCATAATTCGGACAAAGCAGAGCAGAGCAGAGCAGATTAGAACAGGGCAAAACAGAACAAAGCAGAGCAGAGCAGATTAGAACAGGGCAAAACAGAACAGAGCAGAGCAGGCAAGATAGAGCAGAGCAGAGCAGGGGTCAAGTTGTATAGGGCAGTGCATTTGATGGATGAATAGTAGCGACCGACTGACAGATTGCAGATGGAGTTCTCCCTAGTTGAGAGGAAGTGTTAAAATTGGCAACTAGGGCCAAACTCCATGTGGGTCATCTTATTCATGGCTGATAATATTTTTATTAGATTCCTCTCGTCGAGAGGTGTAGGATTGATCTAAAGATCATCCTATTCTGATAAGTATTCATGGAGATATGAATTTATTTTGATTATGGAATAATTATCAAGCCGACCAGCAACTCATGTAGGCTTAGAAGCCCAACAATCGCATCTATTCAGTCATCAACATTTGTGTATAAATACAGGAAGTCTTTTCCTCATTTGGACACACTCTCTCATCACATCTCTCTCTCTCTCCTGCGCAGAAAAGAGGCTCTTCTCCTACTGCGTAGAAAGAGACTCTTTTGTCACATGTGTGGAAGGAAGGACGCAGATTTAGGGCTAAAATTGAAGATCGAAAGTTTGACCACCGTTGACCATCTTTCTCCCTCTCTAAATAGCGTTGTAGGTGGATCTGACTCTCCTCAGAAGGCCACATTTTTTGGTGAAGGAATCAAGTCGATCCAACGATCGGTTTACAAAATATTGTCTGCCCTAGTTTACTGATGATGCAGATGACGCCGATGATGCCAGTGAAGCCGATGATGTCGATGATGCCGGTGAAGTCGATGATGCCGGTGAAGCCGATGATGGTAATGCCGGTGATGCCAATGATGTCGATGATGCCGATGATGATGATGTCGGCTGATGCCGATGATGCTGATGCCGCTGATCTAGATGATATGACAGATATTGACTGATGTCGCTGATCTAGGGTTTGCTGCTGCTGATGTAAATCAGATTTATGAATTATTTCTCTCTGCTGAATGATTGAAGATAAAAGAATATTTGATCAAAGGGTTTCCCCATATTGGGGTTTGTCCCTGGCCAGCCGCCACATCTTGTGTCTCTTGTCTTGGCTTGTTTTTTGTCGATCATTTAATGTTCTATCTGCAGTTTACTTTATGTACATGTGATTGCTAATCTGTGGATAATAATAAGAAAGATAAGTAAATTGCTATAAGCATAGAACATTCTATAACTTAACATTCAAGCTGTGGGAGATCATTGCCCATGTTCAAATGACTCGTATGTCACAAAGGCCCAAAGTTTGCATGTCCCAAATGTTGATGCCATGGAATGTTGGCATTGTCAGCATTGCCTACCATAGCAGCAAACCCTTTCCATTCTAAGGAAGGAGTCTTCCCCTACCTGTACATATGATCAAATTCATCACAATACCTTGACGAAACCACTTTAAAACCATCATTCATGTCCTTTACAGCAGATTAATTTGGCCAAAATTCCACCTTTTTGTTAGTGTGATGTAGTAAAGGACAAGAAGCTTCAATCCAATTCTTGGAACATGACGAACATCTGCAAACGTAGTGGTGTGAATGATGGCATCACTACTTCTTGAAACTGGTAAGGATGAGTTATTATTAATGACCACTTTCTCTCCACAATGTCACTATTGGTAATTGGAGAGGAGGTGTTGAAGCTTGATCATACGCTTAATAGCTTCAGAATCAACAATCCATTCTTGAGAGGAGGAGAACTAATAGCAGGAGTGCACACCCAAATGTGCATTGCGAAGGGACCCAACATTGTTATCAAGAAGCACTTTATCACACCATATTTGTTTGGAAAGCTCTTCAATATTTTGAAGACAAGAAATGCAAGATCTAAAGGTGTTTCCTTCTGTATGACAGAAATAGCAGACGTGTTTCTTCTTTATGGAGCTACCCCTAGCATTCTTGAACTCATGCTTAGAAGGGGTAGAGATAGCTTTTGAATCAGCTTGATATTCTCCCACATTCCTCTATGCGACTTGACGTTGGAGAAGATTAGAGAAAACCTCCTCAAGGGAGGGGATCATAAATAGAGGAATACTATATAATATGATAGCTGGATTTGAACGCTGGGAATAGTTAGCCAACCCTACAAATATAAAAAGATATAATACAAGGTTGATCATGGTTGAGAGTGAATATTACACTATGAGAGTTTGTATCTTTGTACATGGTCTTGTCCTAGGCACACCTTTTAGTGCAGCAAGCACCTTTGAAGGTGTCCAAAACTTGAGCACATGCAGAGAAGGTATAGTGTCAGGTAACAGCAGTTCATACAACAGCTTTAGTGACAGAAGTACAGTTGTAGGTACATGCATAGAGAACAATTCAGCAAGGGAAGAGGAAGTTCATCTTGTTGCATCAGAAGTAGTGCAAGAAGGTACAACAGTAGAGCAGGTGCAAACATATGTGACAGAGCTACAATTCACACAGCCATTGGCCGGGTGCACTCATCAATCCTCTACCCAGCGGTATGGTACATTGATTGTGAAAGAGAGATCAGTATTATGTAAGGGACTGCAGTTCCTTATTTAGCAATCTAGAATTGGCAAGTGGCCTTTGTTAGTTTCTTTTCTAGTTTGAGAAAGGCAAGCTCCAGGATTAACGGTGCTTTTCTATTTTGTAAATCACTGTTCAGAATTCTAACAATTTCAATTTTAGGTTTGCTTTTCTAGTTTAAAAGGTAGCACATGGGTATTGACCAAGGAAAGTGCAGAGATCCCAAGGAGGGGTCATTCTCCTTGATAGAAGTGAACTAGTTAAGACTATTCATCTTGGGGTTAGGATTTATTTTGGGAGCGAATCCATTTTTGGATCAGACTATCTCTGTAACCCTAGAAGCCTTCCCTCGGTTATAAAAGAAAGATCAAGGTAGGGTTTAAGCATTCAGTTCAGTAGAGAGCATGAGTCATTATAATTAGGTTTTGACACTTCCATTATTTCCTGTTTTCCAGAGTAATAAAACAGGGATGTAATTTGAGTTTCAGATCTGTTTTACAGTTGTAGCCAGCAGTCGTCTATTGCACCCAGCAGACTCCAGTGGGAAGCATACAAGAGACCAGCTGCCCCAGTAAATCTTGATAGATAAGTTACAATCATTGAAAGCTTGGACTTGCCAAGCCTCAAAGTAATCAATGAGCCACGTAGTTAAGGACTCTAAATGCAGGATACAAAAATAGTTATGAAGATTTCTATTGGAAGTACTCCTAAATGGTTGCAACCAAGAGGCGAAGCTTTCTATTCAATTGCAAGAGATTTGTCAGCAAGTCAGTTTGGAAACAAATGTAGGTTCTGACTGCAAGTTGAGGGTTGATTGAGGCAAGATAAATGTGCTCAAGCAACTTGTAAAGAAAAAAGTTCAGGAGCTTCCTGTTGCTGCTCATTAGTATACATATCCATATGTGTCTTTCTGAATTGAAGTATCCATATTCCAAACCTATCAATGTGCTTCTTCTCGTGAAGAAAGAAGTTTGGGATCTCCTTGTTTCTGATTATCCATATGCATCCCCATATGTGTCTTTCTCAATTAATGCATTAAGAATCCAGACCTATCAGTGTGCCTATACATGAATATCAATGAGTGTAAAATACCTTTTGAATATCAAGAGCAGATCCATACGGCCTCTGTGCGCATGCACCTAGAATAATACCAAACTTAATAAATTACTCATGGATGTTACGATGTCTTTCTCTTAAGCACTAAATGTTTACGGTTTAATCACTATCAGGTGACTGTGCATGCAGAGCTATTTCTAAGTCTAGATTGTTCTATAATTCTATTGAGTAAAGATTTAGTGAAAAAGAAATATTACAATTTACACTCTAAAATTAACATAATATTTAATTGGAGTCGGATAAAGTGTCAGCTGGTTGATGATGTGACGATTCATGGTCCATGTACCTTAGCTTAGCTTATGGTTGAGGTACTAACTAAAAGATGAAAAGCTATCATAAATGTACCCGAGTCATTGAAGTTAAGGCAGTGGACGAATCTTTCAATATTTTCAAGATTTTGTTTGCGTGCCTGCTTTGAATCTGTATTAATTTAATGATAAAAAAATTGTTTGCGTAGAAATTGCAGGAACACTGTTGGACACCGGAAGTGGACGTTATCGCTGAACAGCCTAGTCTTGAAAATTCCTCTGCACAAGAACCTCAAAATATGCATTACTAATTCGCTTGATCATTTTGTTCATCTCAATTTTTCTAATATGGCATAGGGTAAAATAAAATGATGTATTTATCTTATTCCCTCTTGGTTTCTGATGTTTTTGACTAATTGTTTTTCTGTTTGATAGGCACTACCGATACATGGCCAAGTGCTGATACTGATAATGCGGACCTTTATAACAGTCCTCTGCCATCAAAATCCGTTGATAAGTTTACCTCGGAATTTTTTACAAGACAGAATGTTTCTCTGGAAGAACATAACCCTAAAGGGTCTGGATATGTGTCAATATCCAGAAATAGAAATAGTGAATCTGCCACAACTTATATGCATGCTACAGAAATTGAAGATCTTATGCCAAAGCTTTGGCACTCTGACTACTATATGGAACCAACGATACAAGAATAAAAAGTGAAAGAGAGGGCGGAACCTGATTATTGCAGTCAGGTTAAAGATTTTGTCGTGGGTAGAAGAGGTTATGGATCAGTGAAGTTTTTTGGGGAAACAGATGTTAGATGCCTAGACTTGGAGGGCATTATCCAATTCAACAAGTGCGAGATTCTTGTGTACATGGATGAAAGCAAAAAGCCTCCTGTAGGCCAGGGTCTAAACAAGCTTGCAGAAATATCACTATTAAATGTGAAATGCAAGGACAAAAAGACAGGTAAAGAGTTCTTGAAAGGCCCTGAGGTCGAAAATTTTGAGAAAAGGCTAAAACGGAAAACTGAAGAGCAGGGTGCCAGATTTATTTCATATAATGCCAGCAAGGGAGGATGGAAATTCCAAGTAAAACATTTCAGCAGATATTGCCTTGATGGGTTTGACAGCAAGTGATGGAGAATCGCTTGTGAAGCCCAGTACCAACTCTGCATCTAAACAGATATTCTAGGGGTTGAGTTGCAGATACTTGTTCTGATATTCTAATATTCTGTGATTACAGTACCCTGGGCTCTGGCTATAGTAGGAAGCACAGCTGATTTTATGTCTCTGGCTTGGTGTGTGTATGGAGTTTGTTGTAATGGGCAAGACATTGTCATATGGGGTGCATTTTTTCTTAAAGCAGTATTTGTAGTATTCTTGGCCTTGAATTAATAAGATACCTAGGCATTCTCAGATTTAAGGTTTATTTGTTTTGGACATCAATCTGTACCTTCTGATTATTGTATAAGTGTGATATAATTGCATCCTGGGGCTGGAGTTCTACTGAATTCACTGCTGTTGTGCTGAGCCACTATTCTTCACATTACAAAGGTTTTTCTCTTTGTTCTTCACATTAGAATGGTTTTTCTCTTTATTTTCTCCTGTAATCGAACATTTTTGGGGACTCGGCACAAATGAAAGGCCAACTACCCAGAAACGATTATACTTCATTCCACTGAGATTTCATGCCAAGATATGGGTATATTTCATTTCGCTGAGATGGCACGACAAGGGTATCTGTCAGCCAAAATCACCCAGACGCTTATTTGTCCCAACCATGCCACCAAGAATGGGGTAGGATCTCCCCGGATTCGAACCCTGGTGATGGCATAACAAACCATCATCTTCACACCAGTGAATTAACATCCCATTGACAGTTTTCCTCAATTTGAAATGTCACGATATCACATAGTTGAGAAATGCATATGGTTTCTTTTCCTTGATAGGTCTGAATTATGTTTTCTAACAGCTAGCTGATAATCCAATGGATATTTCATACCCAACTCATAAAAAAGGCATCAATGATGAACAGAAAGATCCATAAAATTACCAGCAGAAAGCACGACAGTTTGACTTCTGGATTATTGTTTTCTAAAAGTAGTTTTTGTTGTGTTTAAGCTGTAGAGATTTTCATACCAGACGAACCCAATTTCTGCATTTTAGAGATCATAACCTTTCCCGCAAGTATACCAACGATTCCTCCTGTATCATATGCCAGCACGAGCCTGAAAATGAGGGTTGCATTAATGGGAAGATTCAAGAATCCGGCATGCACTGTTTATTGGAAATGTTATAACTGTATCTGTGCAGACCTTGAGCCGTTACGACTTGGGTTGCCTATAGGAAATGTTATAACTGCATCTGCGCAGACCTTGAGCCGTTACGACTCGGGTTCAAGGTAGGTTCCAAACCCATAAACATAGTACATGCCGCCTGGCCAATTGCTTCATTCCTCTGATTTAGAAAAGCTCAAGCTCGTCCTCGTCCCGAAATTTCGTACATAAAGTTTTCCTCGAGGCTTGTAATGTGAGAGGAGAGCTGCCTCCCTATGGCCATCCTTAGTTTGCTCTTCCCTGCCTATTCATGTTCATTTGTGTGGAGGGTATACCAGCAATTGCATTACATATCCATGTTCATTTGTGTGGAGGGTATACCAGCAATTGCATTACTGGTTGCAAAGGAACACCGTAATGTATAATTTGAGAAGCATCATGACATAAAAATTAGCCAACAAAATGCTATTCATCTGTCCTAAATCATAAGCAACAATTTCATGTGAGCTATTAAATCTTTGCAAGTGTCCATTGCCAGTGGCATATCTCTGAAATGAAAATTCATTTAGCACCTGAAATTTGACAATCATATTCTATTAAGTTAAATTTGAGAACCATCGTGACAAAAAAAATCATTGAAGATAAAATTAGTAAACAAAATACTATTCATCTGTCTTAAATCATAAGCAACAATTTCATGTGAGCTATTAAATCCTTGAAAGTGTCCATTGCCAGTGGCATATCTCTGAAATGAAAATTCATTTAGCACCTGAAATTTGACAATCATATTCTATTAAGTTAAATTTGAGAAGCATCGTGACAAAAAAAATCATTGAAGATAAAATTAGTAAACAAAATACTATTTATCTGTCTTAAATCATAAGCAACAGTTTTATGTGAGCTATTAAATCCTTGAAAGTGTCCATTGCCAGTGGCATATCTCTTAAATGAAAATTCATTTACCACCTGAAATTTGACAAAAATTTGACAATAATATTATGAATACTACTTCCTTACATAAAATTATCAATTAAAAATTTAATTGTGAATCAACATTGGATGAAAGCATTTTAGTAATGAATGATGCCACATATCATAAAGGTTCGATTTAACACGTAAGGAGATTAAGTAAATAAATATCCTTTATTGATCAAAGCTTTTTACAAAACATTCACATAATTAATCCTTCATAGACCTGTATTTAATGTTGAAAATGGTGTTTTGATCTGCACTTAGATTTAAATTACAAGTTTCTTTGTTTGCCTTTGGGATAGTAGGCAATTCTTACAATTAATAATTTGTGGTGTTAACATCACACAATTGTACACTTTTCTCCTCTTGCTTTGCTTTTTCTGTCAAATCATAAATGTTTGCACATATCAATGGAATGCAATCTGTTCTATTTTCACATGCCATGTCACTTGCTCTGATAACAAAATAATCTATCTGGGTACTCCTGCCAAACAAATTTCATAACCAGGGAACATTGCTGCTAGAATATGGTTTGGAGAAGCAAGGAAACCAAGCTACTAAATGGTTTTAATATGATGCTCTATTAAATCTAAGTGCAGATCAAAACACCAGTGTCATCATTAAATATAGGTCTATGAAAGTATGATGCTCTGTTAAATCTAAGTGCAGATCAAAACACCAGTTTCATCTAAGAAATCTGTAATGATGTTATAGACCTTTAGAGACGCTAGTAGATACATAGTGATTAAGATCCAAAATTATAAAATCTTCTGAGTTTCTACTGAGACTTATCTAGAACATAGAGTAACATGGACATAAGATCTGTCACTACTGCAAATGTATTTACTTTTATTTTGATTAATGGAAGTTAGGAGGTTTTTTTCTCTGAAAAATCACAAATGTTTGGCCTACAAATAAATGTGCAAAAGTATCATATATAAGCCAATAATAATAATTAATTCACTATGTAATCATAACCTCTTAAACAATATATTTGAATTTAAACCCCAATTCAACATCTACAACTTGTGCAAAGTAAAAAAACATCAAAATACATCTTAAACACAAAGTAGCATGAAGTTGCATCCAAAAAGGCAAGGCAAAGACAACAGAGTAAACAAAATGAATAATTAATGTTAACCCTGTAACCTCTAACCTCCCTTCCTTTGTCTAACAGAGACATAAAAACTCTGAATATTCAAGTGGGGGTTGCTGTGTTGGCAGTAAGCCAAAGCGCTTCTTCAGCAAAGTGCGATGCTTTGAGTATTTATCATCTGGAGAAAACAGTGTTGTAACACAAGGAACCTCATGAGATAAAAGATTTTAAAAACATCAATGCAGCAATGCTATCCTCACATATTAATGGCATGACATCAAATAAAGTAGTATTATCATAAAAATAAAGGAGACATACCAGGGTGGGCTGACTGTGTTGGAGACCCTACGGGGAATCCTTCTGCAAGAAAAAAACACATTAACTTAACATGTGACTCAACATGTAAGTTAGTTTACGCTACATTGCATTGAATATAAAATATAAAATCACTCATTAGTATCCCTTCATATCTACTTCCTAGCACAGTGTGGAAGCAAACTCCACACATAAGACAACATGCCTTCAACCAAAGGTCATTTACATATCAATCTCTGCGTAATTTATGCCAAGCAACATACATGACTATCTAGTATCCAAGTTTCAAGCTTGATCAGAAAAGCATTAAAACAGGCAATCTGGGTAGCAGAGTTTAAGAGCGACTTCTGCTTGTAAGACGCTGAATGGACTCAGATATGGAGACCTTGTTTCTGTGGAAGAAAGACCAAAATCTATTTTCTGTGGATGGAGCGAAGTTCAAGAAGGATCTTATCTCTGCAAAGATATTTTATCTTTGTTGAAGGGCAAAATCCCTAGAAGATCTGAGACCTTTTTTTTCTATGGAGGGTCGAAGCCCTAGAGGAGGCCAAGAACCTCAGTTTGTAAACAGAAGGGACCGAAACCAGATCTACTGCCTAGATTGAGTTCTGAGGTCTGTTTTGTTTAGATCCATAATTATTGTCTAAGTTGACCTAGGTTGACTTGTGAATATTAAAATGTACTTTTGTTGAACTGAAGAATTTCTCCTAGAAAAGATTGTTGGGTTTTCTCTCAAGTTTGGGCTTCCCAGGTGACAATAATTTTGTGTCTCTTTGTACGCTAAGTGCTTGGCTGTCTCTTTATGATCCTACTGTCATTATTGCATTATGGTTAAGAACTTGTTTAAGAGATCATTGGAAGTAATTATCATATTAGAAGATCGTGAAACATCAACATGATGGTAAAAAAGCAGCCTTAATAAACTTCTAGTCCAAGTTCTGTCAACAATGCTTTTGACCAGGACAAAGAGAGACCAAAATTTTGTCCTAAGGCCTTAGAAGACGGTGACAAAGGGCCAATAGGTCTCAGGATTGACCTCAGGAAGGCCTCAGGACTGATTGAACAGAGGCCGAGCAGCCTCAGAAGTGGCCAATTGGTGCGAAGGCCTATGAAATAGCTAGTGAAGTTCTTAATAATTGGACCAAGGATATCATCAACATAATTATAAGCATTCTTAAAATCCTTTTGTTACTGATGAACTTCTAAATTGTTTTTCCAATAGGGATCCTTTGGGAGGAGGATGTTGACATTGAATTCTTAATTTGGATTCTGTAAATCTTTAGCTGCTTACGAATGATAATGACATAAGCTATTGTGCAAAATCTTGGCCATGATCAGGTCAGAGCCTGTACCAAACTAGGAGAGTGGTGATACAAGTTAAATTGTCTAAGAGGATTTGAAATCTTTTGCATCCCTGTTGATGAAAATTGTTTCACCATTGATTGCCTTTAGCTTCAAGGATTATATCAGAGGACACACAGATAACATTTGTGGATTATATCTTCTACTTGCTGCATGTTGTAATCTATGTACTGAAGGAATTTTTCATAAGCTAATGGTTCATCTGAGGATCTAAATGTGTAGATTACAGAGGACTTGTTTAGGCTTGCCTCTGAGGGAAGTCTGAGGATCTCTTATGATATTTGGAGAAAAGACCTACAATTGACACAAAGTCAAACTCTTGTTCACTATCTATGCAACAAATTCCAAGTGATCAATGAGAGGTTTGAAATGATATGATGGCATCCAATATTGACTACAACAGGATAAATTTGCACATGTCAAGTCTGATGAAATTTTGGGCTTCGGGTTTGTAAGCCCTAGAAGACCTGAAGCAAATCCTGAGTTAATTCTAAATTCTGTGGCATTATTGAAGCCGTGGTATAAAATCGAATATTTTGAAACAAAACCCGAGCCCCATTCTAAATTGATCTTTAGACTTTTGTTGTAGCGAGTTTGTGCTTGTTGTTGTTCAAGGGTTCATTAACAAACCGATGTTTAACTTGCCATGGCTATGTTGAGCTCATAATGATGCCATTGACTATAGTAAGATTGTTGGTTGTGTCATGATTAATGTACTTAAGTATGTTGAGTGAAAGGCTGCCTGAGCTAAGATGACAATTATTGCCATGATGACCAGGAAGAGGTTTTATACTGCGATGTGTATTGCTCTATCCAAGAATCTTTTTTACTTAAGTCTGCTACTGCAAGTTTTGTTGAAACGGAAAGGGTATTTGGAAGAATCATTTATAATAGGAGTGAATGTAAGTATAATCTCCTCAAAAGAGGCTTCCAAGGTCCTAATAAGTGTTTTATGAAAAAAATACAGAAGACGTGGATCATCTCTTTCTGACATGCCCATTTGTAGTCTTGATTTGGAGAGGAGTATTATACTCTTAACCTACAAGCATCATAGCATTCAAGCTCCATAGATAGGTGCATTTCTCTGTGGGTTGAGGAGAATAAGACATTTCGAACATTACCCTTCATTATTCTGTGGGCATATGGAAAAGTAGGAACGAGAAGATATTTGAAAGAGACTACCCCAGATACAAGAGGCGCCTATTTAAAGATTTCTGCATATTTTATGGAAATAGGGCCAACAAAAGAGAAGTTTAACTCGAGACAAATCCAATATAAAGAGATTTGGTCACAAAATCCAGATGATTTTTTTTTGGGAGCTTCTATTAACAGGATCTGTGGTAGGGGGGTTTTTCTTGTATAAAATCCTGGCAACTACTTTCAATTTTGTTGGAATAGTGGTACATGGACTAATAAAAGAGCATCGCGATTAGCTCTTTGGGGGGCACTCCTATTTGCTAACTGGCTAGCTATAGAGGATTTATCAGTTTTGGGAACCCCAAAGTGATTCTGGATTGGGTATAGAGATCCATTTTTGGGGCAACCTTCCCTTATCCTCTGAATGCTACGCACCAGATCTTTCATGGGATCCTTCTAGAAAGTGACTTTCAATCATATATTCAGAGAACAGAACCAAGAGGCACATTTTCTCTCTAAGAAGAGTTGTTTCCAAGCACCGGGAAAGATCTTCTTCACCACTTTTGACAATGGCATCCTCATCAGCACATGGAGTTTTAATTATTAAGGACATCACTGACTGTTCACTGAGAACAATCCTCATATGTCTTTTCAAGTTTTCTATTTATTCTCTTTTCTTTTTGAAGAATGTATGGGAAATAATATAACAATGTCGTTGAGAAGGAAAGTTAGAGAGGTAAGAAATATGTAATGATGTTATAGAACTTTAGAGACGCTAGTAGATACATAGTGATTAAGATCCAAAATTATAAAATCTTCTGAGTTTCTACTGAGACTTATCTAGAACATAGAGTTACATGGGCATAAGATTTGTCACTACTGCAAATGTATTTACTTTTATTTTGATTAATGGAAGTTAGGAGGTTTTTTTTCTCTGAAAAATCACAAATGTTTAGCCTACAAATAAATGTGCAAAAGTATCGTATATAAGCCAATAATAATAATTAATTCTCTATCTAATCATAACCTCTTAAACAATATATTTAAATTTAAACCCCAATTCAACATCTACAACTTGTGCAAAGTAAAAAAGCATCAAAATACATCTTAAACACAAAGTAGCATGAATTTGCATCCAAAAAGGCAGGGCAAAGACTACAGAGTAAACAAAATGAATAATTAATGTTAACCCTGTAACCTCTAACCAAGCTTCCTTTGTCTAGCAGAGACATAAAAACTCTGAATATTCAATCGTCAATAGGTGGGTGGGGGTTGCTGCGTTGGCAGTAAGCCAAAGCGCTTCTTTAGCAAAGTGCGATGCTTTGAGTATTTATCATCTGGAGAAAACCGTGTTGTAACACAAGAAACCTCATGAGATAAAAGATTTTAAAAACATCAATGCAACAATGTTATCCTCACATATTAATGACATGACATCAAATAAAGTAGTATTATCATAAAAATAAAGGAGACATACCAAGGTGGGCTGACTGTGTTGGAGACCCTACGGGGGAATCCTTCTACAAGAAAAAAACACATTAAATTAATGTGTGACTCAACATGTAAGTTAGTTTACGCTACATT
>APFE030069608.1:33227-90238 GCA_000404065.3 Pinus taeda | reverse complement strand
CCCCAATCAAATTCAATCCCACCTCTCTTGTGTAATTATAAGTAGGGATTCTTCTTGCTTGACTAATGCAGATGTCATTTTAACTGTTGAGTGGCCACCTCCACTCCAACTGGCATATGTTCCAATCACCTTCAATATACATTTCTAACGTGCTTAGTGTGTATCATAACAAAGCAGAGACTGTAGCCGATGCCATGTTCATCAAAACAGCGGAGGCGCCTAGGGCGGCAACGGTGAGGCTAGAAATGCCATCGCCCAAAAATTATAATAAACACGACTACAATTTCTTGCATTTTCAATATGGTCACTACTCAAACACCATTCATATACAAAAGAAACGAACCATAACTCTACTGTTGTGTTAACCTAGCGACAATTATGAAGATTTCATTAATTCAAACGAAAACCAATCCTGATTTTGAAATAGGAAAAAAAAAAAAAAAAAACGAGAAGCATAGAAACCCTCAATTTTGCTTCAATGTTTTGAAAATACAATATCCTCGCTTTGCTATTGAGGATGAAGCTCCTCCTGTGGGATCTTGGTCCACAAGCCCTCCTCGAGATGAGCCTTGAAGCATTCAGTTGTCCCATAACTCAACGAGCTGGTTCAGAGTTTTACAAAAGGTGGGCATGGCTTTGACACAGGAGAAAACAAAGTTCAGTATGGCTTTGACACAGGTCTGTGTTTCTGCAGACTCTTAGTGGCTCTATACAGTCTCTTCTGATATTGATTGAAACTTGGGAACAATCTCCTCTCATTGCCCTTGGGACCATGTCAAAAGTTTAGGAAATGTTTGCACAGGGCAAGCGTAGCGTCGAGCGAGGGCAAGTGTCGATTTGCTGTGTCCCATCATATATTGGTTTAATCAATTGGATGGGTAAGATTATTTTCATCCTCTAACACTTAAATCAAAGGCTCAGAAATGTACACGTAACCCAAGAGGAAAGTTGATTTCAAAGAGAAACGCTTTACGGCATAAATATGGTGTGAAGTGTGGAACATGGTTAAGTGTTTTTTAAAAGGTATTTTTGTTTTTAAACTTTTATTAGAATTGTGTTGTAATTTTGAATTTGGTTTTTAAAAATTTTAATTATATATATATATACATATAATGGATTTTTAAAATTTAACTTATTTGAATATATTTTTTTTTTAATATTCTTCATCTTTCCTTTACAATGAATTATTTTACATTATCATATCATTGTGGCTACTCTTTATCTTTTCTTTACAATGAACTATTCTACATTATCACATCATTGTAGTGAGTTCATGTATGCATTGTGAGACTTTAAATTATTTTTAATTGGTCCCCTCTCTTTTTATACCTGTCGCAGTAGGTATTATGAATTCAGTTTATGCTGCATTATGAGACTTTAAATTGTTTTTAATTGGTCCCATGTCTCTTATTATACTTGCCGCAACAAGTATTATGCGTTCAGTTTATGCTGATTTTGAATTAATTTGGTCAAAGATAACAAATATTTTTCTATTTACTAAAGTTACACTTTAGTATTTATTTATTTATTTTGTTTTTTATTCATATTTATCTCTCATCTCATTGGTGGTTTATTTACACATCTTATTGGCCCATACCTAGAAATCTGTGTTGGAGGATTTATTGCATTGTACCTTCAAATCAAATAAAATATGTTCTAATATTACATTTGCAATCCAATCTTTATGAGATTAAGTAGCGCTGACATATCCGTAGTTTTTTAAGTCATATTGTCACTCAGAATGTTGGGTAGAGTGCATGTTGAGGCTCCCACTTGCACAAACTTAGGAGCGTCTCGACTCACTGTGTACTTCAATAATCAGTGATTTCTATATGGATACCCAACTCTATATCGCGTATATTTGTGCCAAATATTATATACTTGTCACAATCACACTGAGCAATTCAACATACGTCATTAATGGTTGCCTCTCTGTCTACACTGAGCAATTCTAACATACACCATTAATGGTCGCCTCTTTGTCTATGTATAGTTAAATTTGAGTAGGTTTTGGGGGCCGTGCAGCGTGTTCCATTGAAGTGTGCTTAATCTCATGTTTTCGTCCATTTAATGAGAAAAAAAAAATCTAAACAATATTTATATTTCGATTAGCTATTGAGTTCCCGACATGGTATCAAGGTGTGTACCAAATATAAGTATTTTTGTATAAATAATAGCAAATAACAAAAAATGAGTGGTATAAAATGCATTTTTATTTAAACATTTTTTATTTATTTTTAAAATGATAAAAGTTTATGACATTGATCATCATTATGGTATTGATATAACATAATTAGTTAATAATTTATAAGGGATATATGTTTTGCTAGACATTAGTAATCCAGAGATGGATTGGCACTGAAAATTTCTCTGTTGTCAGTACAGATTTAAATAGAACAATCAAATAAATGCTCAAAATAACAAAAGTAGAATTATTCATGTTCTATTTTATAAACATGGTCCCGAAGTTTTGAAAACAATCTATAGTTTTCAATGCTTCTTAATCAACATTGAAATACTTGGAGTCAAAGTACTCATTACAGGTGTGAAGCTAACACTTATATGGCAAATGAAGCTTAAAATTTGATATTCCACCCTGCATTTCGAGAAAAATGTTCATAATGACTAAAAACTTACAATACACATAGTTTCACAAATTAGAAATTCTACCTTGAAGTAATTGATAGAAGTGAACACATTCTTTTAAGATACACAATGTTAATATAAATATATTTTTACCATAAATTTGACTAGATACATTCATTTCTATATTTTCAATACATATTTTTTCCCATGAAATATATATGCAGTGGAAATTCACTAGCACTTCTCTCGGGTAAAGTTTATAGTTTTTTATATTGTAGAAGAATTTCCAAAAAAAAATATGTAAATTTTTTTAGTTTTGTGTAAAAATTTAAGAACCAATTTAATTGAATGTAGATTAATCCGATTTCATTCGATTTCTTCAAAGGCCCACATCAAAATTAGTTCACTAGGACCAAGATCATCCTATCGATATACAAATTCCGCTCAAAACTACTTAACTCCTTTTTGGAGACTAAGTCAGCCCTCAGTAAATGTTGGAACGAAATGTTCATTATGCACACAATTGAATTTCTAGTAGACAGGTGTAACCTTGCTGTCCTTCTCCACAGTGCTCACTGCTACCCTGACTTTGTGTCTCTGCTGACGCCGACTCCATGAATCTGCACTCCGGAGGGGCGGTATGACCCCCTCTCCCCCCACCAGTCCCTCTTCTGACAAATCGGTAGGCACGGGAACTCAAGCCAGTCTCGGTTCTACCCCGTTGGCTGCGAATGACATCGATCCTGCCGTCAACAGCGATGGTGACTTTGTTGCTGGTCCAGCGACTGCCAAAGACAAAGGCGCTGACCAGAATGCCTCGACGTCAAGGCCCAAAGCGTCTTCTGCAACATGCATCCCCAGGTCTGCAAAAAGAATCAAAATAGATCTCCCTAGTCATTGTATCAATAGCCAAATCCAATATATGAGGGATCATGCACTCATAGGCAAGTTTCTTGGATTCTGGCCAACTGAAAAGGCCTTGCAAGGATGGATTGCCTCCAAGTGGAAGCCTAAAGGACAAGTTACCCTGCAGCTCGGTCCTAAAGGCTTCTTCACCGCTACTTTCAATTTTCTGGAGGACAAAACTCGTATCTTCGAGGGTGGCTTGTACTTATTCAAATCTGTAGGCTTGTACCTTCATGATTGGATTGAGAGGTTCAATCCAGATAAAGAAGACTTCAACTGGGCTCCAGTATGGATCCGAATGTACTCTCTTCCCCTGGAATACTGGAACGAGGAAACCTTAAAGGACATAGGTAACAGCCTGGGTGTTTTTATCAAGGTCGCTGAGGAAACAAAATTCCGAAGATATACCTCATATGCCAGGATCTGTGTACACATGCATCTAGCCAAAGCTCTCATGAACTCGGTAAGTTTATTTCATGACGATTTTGAATGGGTCCAAACAATAGACTACGAGCATGTTCCCTTTTGTTGCAGGAAATGCCATGAACATGCCCATCTTTTCAGGGATTGCCCACTAAATCTGTAGTCTAAAACCCCTGTCACTGAGATAAGCAAAGATGCTGAGGGTTTTACAAAAGTTTCAAGTAGAAGAAAGCATGCCAAGAAATCTGCAGTCAACCCTGATAATCTCAAGAAACCAGAAACTCGGAATAGTTTTGAAATCCTGACTTCTCAAAATAACATGGAGGATAACCTTTCAATCCCCCCCTCAGATACATCTCCTTCCTCTCCCCCTCCTCCTCCAAAATCTTCAGATCCGCTCCCAGCCTCCACTCCCATCAGCATCCCCGACTCCACCTCCTCTGAAAAAAAAGATAAAGATACAGCCCTACAATATTCCAACATGGAGATAGATGCAGCTCTAGCTCTCAGTATTCATCAACAGTCAAATGAGGAAGAACATAATACACCGATACACATGGAGGAGGAACCAAAAAGTGTAGATGTGGAAGGTCTAGACATTCTCAGGCTGGAAGCAGTGTGTAGACATAAAGAATTCAACGCTATACCCTCTCGGGAAATCGAAATACTTGAAGTAGTTTTAGCCAGATAACAGCACAATAAATGTCTTGATATTCAGGCAGGCAGTCCTTGGGATGGGAAAAAAATACTGAAAGATACGAAGAAACGGGGACGCAAAATGGATCTGCATAGGACCATTATTATTGGAGAAATGCTGGTGGAATCTAGAAGATTTCCCAAGCTGACCAAGTTTTTCAAAACTCTTCCCCACTGTTCCTCATGAAGCTAATCTCATGGAACGTGAGAGGGCTTAACAGCCCTACAAAACACAGAATGTTAAAAAATATGATCCAGCAAGATAAGCCTTCATTAATTTACCTACAAGAAACAAAATGCAATAGCACTGTTCTGGAAAAAATACTAAATAAACCCTGGTCGGGATGTCGTTCAGTCTCGGTGGATGCTTCTAGGGCTTCTGGAGGGCTCGCAATCATATGGAACCCTCAAGTGCTCTCCCTTCATGATTTCCATGCCTCACACTTCTTTATTTAGACAACTTTCCACCTAATCGGGACCAATATCCATGGACATCTTTCTAATGTGTATTTCCCACAAGAATTACAAAAAAAGTTGGATCTGCTTGATACTCTTTCAGCGCTCAACTCTGACAGGAGCTTTCCCCTTTGGATTTGTGGTGGTGACTTCAACATCATCATTGCTTTGGAGGAAAATTTTGGTGGACGTTCGAGGTTGGATGGAGATAGTATCGGCTTCAAAGACTTCATCCACATAAATTAGTTAATGGACCTAGAGACTTCCAATGGTACATATACATGGACCAATAAAAGAAGGGGATCACAGCAAATAGCCTCCAGGCTAGATCGATTCCTTGTGTCGGATAATTCCATTCATCTGGGGGGGACTTTCATGCCTCCATCATGCCTCAAGTGGGCTCTGATCACTGGCCCATAATGTTACAATGGCCGTGTTCGGGTGCTAGGTGTAATAGGCCTTTTCGTTTCGAATCTTTTTGGTTTTCACATCCTAACTTCAAAGATGTTGTGATCGATGCATGGAAATATTTCAGTCCCCCAGACGGAGCCAAGATGTTCCAGTTTCAACAAAAGTTAAAACATCTCAAACAAGCTCTCAAATCTTGGAATCACTCTCAGTTTGGAAATATTTTTGACCATCAGAAGGTGCTAGAGAAGCAAATGAACACATTGCAACAACGCATTATCGCTGAGGGAAGAACTGAAGATTATGCGCAATAGGAGAAGACCCTCCTAACCAAGATTGAAGCACGATGGTAACAAGAAGAGACACTGTGGCGTCAAAAATCCAGGGTCAGATGGCTCAAGGATGGAGAGAAAAATACCAAATTCTTTCACAGGTCCACTATTCAAAGGAGAATGCACAATTACATTGCCTTCATCAATAATAGGCAAGGAGAGCGTCTGGAGGTGCATGAAGAAATGGAACAAGAATTCAAAGAGTACTTTCAAGACATTCTTCGAGAGCCTCCAGGTTGCAGAACTCAGGCAATACGTTTTATCATGCATCATATTCCAAAGATCATCACGAACAACCATAACAATATGCTACTCCAGCCAATCTCTATGCAGGAAGTGGAGGACGCATTGGCCCAACTTAAGGATGGCAAAGCGCTTGGACCTAATGGCTTCACAGCCAATTTTTACACACTTTCTGGGAGCACATCAAAATAGAGGTTTGGGAACTAGTGGAAGAAGCGAGATCGATGCACTAGATCCTCCCCTCCCTCAATACGACCTTCATATCATTCGTACCTAAGGTGGAAGAATCCAGCGCTCTGGACAAATACGGGCCCATCGCTCTCTGTAAGGTAATCTACAAACTCATCTCTAAAGTCTTGGCGAACAGGCTCAAACCTCTTCTCCATCTCCTTATCTCTCCTGAGCAGACAGGCTATGTAAAAGGGCGCCAGCTTCTGGATGGTATCATTCTTTCACATGAAGTGATCCATTCTCTCAAGGTTCTTAAAAAGCTAGGTATGATTCTTAAGTTAGATCTTTCTAAATCTTTCGATAAACTTCATTGGACCTATATCAATCAAATGCTATTAGCTTTTGGCTTCAATGCCACTTGGACGCGATGGCTCGTGAATCTTATTACCTTCCCCTATTTCTCCATCCTTCTGAATGGTTCTCCTTCCTCGCCTTTTCGACCTTCCCGGGGCATTTGTCAAGGTGACCCTCTCTCTCCGTTCCTTTTTGTTCTCATGGCCGAAGGTCTCAGTCGCCTTCTTCATTCTGCCATATCTTCTCACTCATTAAAGGGAATTTCTCTTCATGGACAACCTCCCATATCTCACCAACAATTTGTTGATGACAATATGCTTTTTGGCCACCCTTCAATTCAAGAGGCCTCTGCTTTCCTATCCCTGCTCAATCTCTTCTTAGAAGCTTCGAGCACCACCATCAATGCCTCTAAATCCCAACTCTTCTTCTTCCACACCCTCATCCTCACTCATAGAAATATAGCCAGGATCTTGGGCTTCCTGATAGTTGTGCTTCCTTCAAAATATCTTGGAGCTCCCCTGGTAGACTCAGTCATCAAACATGCTTCTCGGAGAACCCTCCTTGACAATTTAGAAACCAGGCTCTCTTCCTGGACCTACTGCTTGCTCAACATCGCCAGCAGGCTCATCCTAATCAAATCCGTTCTCCAAGCCATGCCTCTGTATTTATTCTCCATATTGGCAGCTCCCAAATGGGTTCTTAAAATAATTCGCAATCTTCAAAGAAATTTCCTATGGGGTTCTTCGGGCCTCAACAGAAAATGGGCACTTGTCAAATGGACTAAAGTTTGTCTTCCAAAGTCAGCTGGTGGGCTTGGTCTAAGGGATCCCCTCCACAGCAATAACACCATGGGCACCTGTATCTGGTGGAATTGGGTCTCCAAACCACATTCTCCTTGGGCTCGTCTCTGGCAATCCAAATATGCTCTAGGAAGTCCCCTGGAGGAGCTCATCCGTATAAGTACTACCACCCCTGGCTTGTTAATTTGGAATGCAGCCAAGTAGCACAGTGCCTTTATTCAAGCGCACAGTTTTTGAGAAATTCATTCGGGCACAACAACAAGATTTTGGGAAGACTCCTGGCAGCAGCTTCCCAAACTCGATGCTCTCTTCCACAAACCCAAATGGCAGGCTACTATGCAGCACAATGATCAAATCCATGTTCATCAATTTTGGCAGCAGCAATCCCCTCAAGGCTTTCAACTATGGAGATCAGCCGATACCTGGCGGGCCAATTGGCAGGAGGAAACTTATGAAGAGATCGATCAAGAGCTTAAACTAAGGAAAATTAAGTAATCTGATCAGAGGGACAAAGTTCGATGGGGATACACTCCCAAAGTGATATTCACTACCAAGGAAGCATACCAACTTCTTTATCATCCAACGCAGATAATTAAGGATCAGCTATGGGATAAGGTTTGGAAACCAAGCATCTGGCCTAAAGTCTCTACTTTTCTTTGGCTTTTAAGCAAACAACGGATCCTCACTTGGGAAAATCTTCAAAAGCGAGGATTTATTGGGCCTTCCAGATGTCCCAATTGCAACCTCCAGACAGAGACCATCTTGCATCTTTTGGATACCTGTCCATTAGCAGCAGAACTCTGGGAGAGAATAGCATAGTGCAACAGGAGAATAGGTAGACGTGTGGGAGACATAATAAATACCATCAGCAACTGGCCTCAGCATCCTTTCCAAAGTCTTGTACTCAATTCCCTCTGGAACCTTTTACCGGGCTTCGTCTATTGGATCATCTGGAAGGAGAGAAATAACATGATCTTTAAAAATCTCCATTCGCCCCTGGACTCCCTTTGGCTTCTTCTCAAACAGAACCTTCAAGAAA
Organism: Pinus taeda; assembly: GCA_000404065.3. Classification (NCBI taxonomy): domain Eukaryota; kingdom Viridiplantae; phylum Streptophyta; class Pinopsida; order Pinales; family Pinaceae; genus Pinus; species Pinus taeda. Next base: position 81,824 of record APFE030069608.1, on the reverse strand, counting down.
CACTATCCCTGAAACAATGGCAAAAATCGGACTTGCCTGCCTCACCCCAGGAATGACTCATTCTGGAAAATTGGAATTTGAACCGCACTTTCTCAGCTCACGTCAAGCACAGTCCCTCCATCCATTCTGAGTCCCCTCAATTCTGGTCTCCTCCTGCCTCCCAGTCTTTTAAGCTGAACTTCGACGGTGCTGCCAAGGGCAATCCGGGCCGGCTGGTTATGGTGGTATTTTTAGAAATGCTGAAGGCTCGGCTCTGCATATATATCATGGTTCGCTTGAAAGAGACACCAACAATGTTGTTGAACTTTAAGGCTTATGGAAGGGCATCTGTATAGTAGAAACTGAAATTTTTTTCCCTCTAGTGGTAGAAGGGGACTCTCAAATCTTAATAGAGGCAACTATTCAGATCCATTCAGGTACCTTAACAGGAACGATCGCTTCGAACTGGCATTTTTTAAGTAGACTGGAGCAAATTGAAGAATGGCTCAAGGCTCCCCGCAGCATTACCTTCCAGCATATTCGGCGATCAGCCAACAAGGTAGCGGATAGATTGGCAAATCAAGGATCTAATCAGCAATTCCCTTTCTTCTCTGGTCCACCGAGCAGTTCTAATGATGAGCAACTTAAACAAGATTGCACTCTTCTGGTGCAACAAGATCTATCCCTCCCGGATGTGGGTGTGTAGTACAGATCATGGTACGAAGACGGCTGGATGGGTTGGTGCGTGGTTCACTCCCAACGCCATCTAGCCTTACTTGTTGCCAGCCTTCATTCTCTTTGAAAGCTCCTTCAATGTTGCGTTAATGCAGCTCGACATCCCATACCGGCATTCATGCTCTTATGTTATGGCGCTCCTCCAGTTCTTCATTGTTCCTCCCCTGCGAATGTTTTTCTTCCTCGTTGCCGCAACGCTTTTCTCTCGAGTCAGTCCAGGAAATCGCTGCGCTCAGGAATGCAGTGTTCATTCTCAACTGGGACTTATGGCTTTCCAAAGTCCTTCCTGCAACTTTAAGTGTCGCTTGTCCTCTGTCATTCTCAGCGCTCCTTCGTGCGAGGTTGCTCTCCCCCTTTCAGTCTCTCCCAGCCTGCAAATTTTTGCTGCTTGTTCTTCTCCTTCTGCTCTATTCAACATGCCTAAACTGTGCCAAAGAATGGGCTGCAGAAGGGGAAGCTCCCGTGGACGACCCATCCGCCAGCCCTCCTCCTCAACCACGGACTCCTCTTCTTGCTCCTCAGGCTTCGGCTCTAATCGCCATCCAACTACTAGGAGTGGTCATGGACGAGGTCGGGGGCAACATGTTTTACCGTTGAGCTCTCACAATACTCATGCTCATACGGCACGTTTTCAAATCCCCTGCACTTTCAGTAATCACTCTTTCATTGCTTCTGTTACTATTGAGCTACGCGAGGGTACGGTTGGTTTGGGGGTTGCAACTCCAGGAGTGACCACGGAGACGAGGGTGGAAGAGTCGCCTGGAACTTCTCAGTTTCACAGCCAGTAGAATAAGGTTCCAGGTGGTACTGCCTCCCAGGATATGCAAAATCAGGTGAGTCTAAGTGTTCCAATTGAAGGCGGCTCCTCAAGCAAAGAGGGTCATCCCTCCAATGATGATGATCCCCTCAGTTTTGGATGTCGAATCGTGGAAGAAGCGCCTCCCACCACTCATGATGCATAATCAGGTCTTCGTTCTTTGGTTGTAGTTTCCCTGTTTGTTCAAAGTTAAGGGTATAGTTGCTTTATGACTTAGATTACAGCTTTGACCTGGGCAGCGCTCCCTTGTTCATATGTATAAGCTCAGACAAGTCGTTTTGGTCCTCTGGTCAGTCTACAGTTTTGACAATGTTGTATTCTATCTCTAAGCACTAGTCATGGTCTTGGTTCTAGTCAGTCATTAGCTAGTCTTTTTGGGTCAATTTTCAACTATGTAATGTGAGTATGCCGCCTCTCTAGGCTAGACTTCTCGAGGCTGCTGCCTCTTTGTAAAAATATTTTGTATCAATATAGGAGTAGACTTATTAAAAATAAAAAATAAAAAATAAAAAAATAAAAAAAAAAAATAAAAATAAAATTCTAGTAGATAGGTCAGATAGCCAATGTTCTGCAGAGAGTTCTGATAGCCAACGTCACATATCTCTTTTATTGTTTTTCACTTTAATTTACATATCTTTAAGCTAAGCGGCAGGGAATAGCTACTATGTAGCACTTGTTTGGATCAATTTCTTTTAATATTATCGAGAGGTAGATTATATTGTTCTTTTATTTATGATAAAAAAAATATTTGACTCTTTTGTTAATGTAAAATTTTGTTATAAAGTTTTGTAGAAATTATTAATATTTAATTTAATTTTATAAAAATCAAAATCATTTTTTAAAAAATTTAAAATTCGAAAATTCTTTTTTGATTAGGTGAAATCATTGATTAGACTAGTTTTATGTGGTTTAATTTTGAATGGTAAGTGTAAAAATGATATATATAATTGGCACATGTGAATCAATTTAATGTATAGTACTTGTTTTTAAATGGAGAATTCAAAGAAAATTGGTATAATAAAGAGGGTTCGTATTTGTTTCATAATATCCTTATTTTTAGAGTAGGTCGGTTGTGTCAATATTTAAGAAACTGAGATAATTACATTTCCTTTGTGGTTGCATGATGACCACGTGTCCAATAATAATTTCGCTTGGGAGCATGTGATTGATTTTAAATCATTAGGCCTTTCTCTTAGAGGTATTCAGGTAATGTATATGGAGAAATTAGCAAGATATTATGTTTATGTCTGAAGGGATTATAAAACTACTAATGTTTAGGAATTGAGGGGATTTTATTAGTTTGAAATAAATTAAATAGAAAAAAAAATAGTTTAATAAGGTGATATTTTAGTTTTTTATATCTGTAGACGGAAGATTATATTGGGATTAGTCTTAAAGTGTGTTTTTTTGGAGTTTTTGACAGATTTCTAATTGGAATCCGACGAAAAAAACTGTGGCCAAATCTTGATTTTTGTTGTTTAAACTAGTTTTTTCATTGCATATATAGATTCGACACCCTCAAAAACCCATGGGGCACTTTTATTGTGAAGAGTTCACCTATCAAACCTGTGATTTCATGAATCCCTGCGAGATTCTAGATAAATTAGGTCGGAAAATAAACCTGAAAACTTTTCAAAAAGTCGTACTTAAAGGCTACTCGGATTATATTGTAATATGTTGTTAGTTAGTTTTTTAATTCATTATTTATTTCTTGATTCGTTATTTAGTACAGTTCTTAGTTTATTCATCTATCCATCTTTATTGTTTTTTATTTTTATTTTAACTTAGCTATATTTAAACTAAGCAAGGCATTAGATATGCATTGGATCAATATAAAAATTGATTTGCTTCTCATTTCAGTTAACATAGCAAGGATAAAAGTAACTTTACTACTCAACATATTAATCTACCTAGAATAATATATTAAAAAAATTGCTATAAATATAGACAATTTTTTGCATGGTAGTAGTATTATTTTTATCCTAATTACAATAACTTTTGTTACCAATTATTGTTTGCATAAGAAGCACGTACTAAGTAGCAACACTGCATATTACACTTGTTCTTCATGACAATGGTAATAACAATATTTTTAAAGAAGAAAAAAAGAGTTAAAAGATAATGTAATAGAAAAATTGTAAAAACTAAGTAAATGATATATATATTCGTTAATTTTTTTTCATTAGTATCTTTCTTTCGCATGGTAATAAAAATGATGTTAAAGGTTAACAAAAAAAAAATTAGACCATGCAACAAAAACAATAGTAAAAACTTAGTTCAAGAAAATATTGATAAAAATAAATAAAATTGAAAAATAATAATAGATATTTTCCTCCATTTTATTAAACTTTCCTATTAGATGATGGAATGAAATTTGAAAGTAAAAATATTTTAATTGATTTTTATGTTTAATTTCCTTGATGTATGAAATTATTGATGCTTATGTTTTCTTTCCATGGTGCAAATTATGTAATGATGTTACTTTGTTAATTTTTAGTAAAATATATTAATTTGATTGATACAATATATAAAGTAAAATAGTAAAGATGGTTTTAATAATATTATGATTAAAAAAATTGAATTAATGAATGTCGAACTAAAACATCCATTTATGAAACATATTAGATAGAAAAGAAATTTAATTCCTTAAAATAAATAGTTTTTCAAAATAATTTTACATGTACTATAGTTAAATTTATGTTTCAAATGAAATTAACATCCAAATTATATTTTTAATGAGATTGTAACTACCCCTCCCTTATTTACCCAATTTCACTTGCCTGTCAAGGTAAACATTAGACAAAGAGTTACTATGACATGATCCGACCTCCTAGCTCTAGTTAAGGAAGTGGGGCCTACAACTAACCACCAATTGACAACTCAAAACATTCCACACGGCTACAGGGACACTCGGGACCAAAGAACCACCCCAGGTCACCAAACCCTGAGTTGGGGCTCCTTTTCACACACTTTAACCCCCAACTGCATGCATGACAAGGCCTCCATGCGGTTATAGGCCTCCAACCACTTGCACAAGCCTGTCTGGGTGCAGTTGTGACCCTAATTGTCCAATTCAGAGGGTACGGTCCCAAGATATGAGCCTCAATTCCAGGTCAACCTCCAGATGACTACACAGAACTTCTTGAAACATCTCAGAATCATTAATGACATGAAAAGAAGGCTAAACATACAAACTTGAAGGCAGAACTTGACCTAGACTGCTTAGAACACAACAGACATTTCGTCAAACAAATGACAAACATGTAAGCTATAAAAGTCTAAGATTCATTTGAGAATCACTGAGAAGGCCCTATGCCCTCTCCACATAGCTGCAACAACACATTAGTCCATATCTTCATCAACTAATTAATAGCTAAACAATTCATGACAAGATCCATATGAGATACACATCATATGACCAGTTAATAACCAGAAAATAACTAGCATATAAACCATGGAAACTCAGTCATAATATTGCCAACATAATCGCTACATATATACATGATTCACAATAGAAGAATAAGTCTTATTAACAGATGAAAATACCAACCAAGTCAGGGACTTCCATGTACCACCCCACCATAAATTGGGTTGAACCATATCTCTCTTCCATCCAATCACCCTCGTGCCATATTCCAAGCTTGAATGTGGGCACTCGTGGAATAAAACAACACAAACTAAACCAGGGCTTCTAAAGGCCAAACCATCTTAACCCTCAAATAGTGATTCCACCTCACAGTCAGACATCACTAACACCAACTAGATCAGTCTCTACCCAAGTTGTTTAGGGCTCCAGGAACTAGTAACTCAACCCACAGCCTTCCAAGGCTCCAGAGCATTTGTCCAATCCAACTCCAGGGACTACTAACTCAACCCAACAAGGGTTCCAGATCGTTTGTCCCAACGTAGGCTCCAGGACTAGTAACTCAAACCAAGTTGTTCCAGGGCTTCTAGAGCGTTTGTTCCAACCCACAACCATAAGCAATTAGGAGCACCAATTAGAAAAAAAAATCAAGTGGAAAAACCCACAACACCATGGTTATCCAAGAAATGGAAAGGCAAGGCTAAAACCATTGTCAATCCAGGAAATCCTCCAGGCTAATGACAACACGTAACTAGAAAATCACATGCATATACCATGCATTCATAAATCAACAAGGAAATCACACATGTAACATGTTACCTTCAAAGCAATCCAGGTGTAGTTGTTGATCCACCTACTTTCTTGCACTTCTCTGCTTTCCTTGCCTTCTTCTCCAATCCAAGTAAAAACTAGAGTGCTCCAAGAATGCTGCAAGATTTCTTTAATTGTGCAAGAGTATGAGAGAATGAGATAATATAAGAAAGCTCTAAGTTAAAATTTACAAAAGGTTGTGAACTGATCCTCAGAAGCCTTTTTATTATTGAGGCCTCTATTTTCTTCATTTTCCTTCATTTTTCTTTCAATTTTCCTCACATGCAAATATGTGACCTTTCATCTCCCTTTTCTCCTATTTTCCTTTATTTTCATAATAAAATACCAATTATTGTCACTTTTCCTTTGTCAATGCCTTTGCCAATTTCCATAGCCATTAATTAATCACCAGTGATAGCCATCACTATGTTTTTCCCAACATTCAGCTTGGAATACATGTCCCATGACCTTGGTCTTATTTTTATTTACATAGGAAATCAACCAAGGGCTATTACAGAGACCCAAATATATCCATTATCTAACAAATCTAATGAAAAAAAAGTATGGAAATGAAAATTCTTTGCATTTCTCTTATTGCATATAGTTGAAATGTTACTAAAGATATTTTACTGAACATTAAAAATGATTGATTACAAGCCCAAAATTCTTCCTTTCTCATATTCAAGAGGAACTTTTATCCCTTCCAAAGTAGTGATATTCTCCTTGTTTTGATTTGGGATTGTCACAATAAAGATTCCATTTCCTCAAATGGAGTATGGCATGTCGATGTTACCTACAAGGCTTCTACGTTCACATATTTTGCATGATTTTAGTACTCCGTGGGTGAGTTCTTTTAGGTTCTCATCTCCCTTTGGTATTTTTACAAATAAAAACCCCATACTTGTAGGTTCACTTTCTAGGACTACTTCTCTTGGTTTTTCTCCTTCAATTCTCTTTTGAAGCTCTTCTTCCTTTCGTTATTTTTCCATTGATGTAGTATTCAAGGAAACTTTACTCTCATGATTGGTAGTTTCCTTCTTAACTTTCATCTGGTTAGAGGTCTTAGGATGGATTATTTTGACCATACTTGAGAGACTTTGTTATTATTACAAAATCCAAGTCTTGTGTTGCTTGCAAATAGATGTTAGTTTTGCATTATAATATGGCAATATCGTTACTTCTCTAGCAAAATCTAATATTCTACATTAATTTCTCCTTCTTTCTATAAAGGAATGAAAAACAAACAACAATAAACTCAAAGTTCTAATTTGGTCTCCTTTTATTTTTTTAAATAAAATAAGTAGAAACACTTGTGGAGTTAAAGAAAGAGAAATGGAGATTTTTCTATGGTTCAATAAACAAACAACAAAATAGAAAGATTTTCTTCCTTCAATGACATTGAAGAAACTAACACTATTTTCTTTAAAGAGACATTGAATAGTAATTCAATAATTAATTCCTTACTAAAGAAGTTATTTCAAACAACACATTTTTTTTTGGTCATAATTTATAAAATTTCATGCTTACCACATATTGTCATTAGTAATGTATCGAACAACCTACAAACAACATAGACAACATTGAAAGAGTTAGAAATCTATGTTATTTATCATATTAACTCAAACCACTTAAATGAAAATAACCTCTATTATCCATCACTAAATAATTTAGTTAAAATTTCATTCTTCACGATCAATGCAATAGTGTATAGGAAAAAATCTATTAGTTTTTCATGTTTCTCTTTTGATAATCCATAACTTGCCATAGGGTAGAGTCAAAAAGCACACTACATAAATGTATAACGTGTTTTAGTGTAATCTTTCACTCTAGAAAGTCCATAGCATGCTAGATAGTAGATTTAAACTTTCCATACATATTGGATTTACATATAACATTACCAAATGGTGTGATTAGAAACCTCATCACGTCATTTTGTAAGGGAGTCGATAGATGTTCTATAATGAACAAAGTCCAAGAGTTCAATAAAGTGGTGTTTCCCCTAGTTATGCAAGATCATTAGCGTAGGCATTGGTTCTTTGGCCTTTTATTTGAAGGTTTTCTATAATAATTATCAAGATTGCATTCATTATAATATTAAATGCATTTTGTAGATCCTAACAAATGAAAATGATAGTGAATTGTAAATGCCATCCCTATGAAACCAAGATTGTAGCACCCATTGAGAAAACAACTAAACCTTTGTGTGTCATTTAAAAAAGTGTGTGAAGTGAACATCGTCAATGTGCAAAATCAATGCTTTCTTGTTGTGATGGCGATAACACTAATTTATTTAACTAAAATCAAATATTATTATATATCATATTTAACATTGGGATGCCAATGATTAAAGGGGATATATATATATATATACTTGTAATACCAATATATACTTGTAATACCAATACAATTACAATATTGCTATCACAATTGTAAATAATCTAGCTAACAAACATGATCATTCTTTATATTAGTTTTAACGCATATATATATATATATATATATATATATATATATTATATATATATGCCAAGCCAATATAAGGGATGATATGTTTGTCGGATAAATTATTTACAATTGTGTGGTATTGGTGCATTTATTGGGTCTTAATTTAAGCTTATAGAGAATATCTAATGAAGCGGCCACATACATTCATGGAATTCATTTGTTCCATTGAAGAAGATGATAGTGGTTTTGTTTGTTATGGTTTACCACCTTTCTTCATTGTTGAGATTGAAAATTGGTCAAAATGTAGTAAAGAATGGTTCTTATTTCTATATATGCAAAACAAACAAAAGATAAGAACCATGGGTCATCATGAATTGATTTAATACATATTATTGATGATCTTATATATTGATTCCTTATTCTTGTAGTTGTTGGTTTCCTTGGCACTCTCCCACTACTGAAAGCCAATGAGATAAAAGTGTTGTGGTGAGAAATTAAGAAGGGAGATGACATGCTTGTTATTATTGTCGTCATAATGCATGGGAATGGCCCCAAACATGGGAAGGAGGGATGCTAAATGTAATTAAATAAAAAATGAAAATGAGAATGATGATGATAAAAAACATCATTATTGGATTTGGCACTGACCATGGCAAAGTACATGAATGAATATCAATCAAAGCCTAGATATGAATATGATATATCTATTTTGGAAACTAGAATCCCTTTCACTCAATTCTCCCACACTTTAACCCTCTTTAGTCTATTTGATAATGTCTATTTGTTATTTTTAATATGCAAGTATATCCAAAATAACATGCACATGTGTCCATTGTCATTACCTATATTTTATTCTTGCAACCAATCTAAGACTCGCATTCCATGTTTACTAATCTTGTTTATCATATGTCGTATTCACCATGTTATTCTAAATCATCTTCAACATGTACACTAAAAGTTGCAAGTGCCACCTTTTATACTTTTCATGTTATAAATTAGCATATTTGGAAGTGGAAGAAGATGGAATTATGTGTCATGACATGTAAGTTCCATATAAAAAGTCTATTTTGTGTGCATGTGGAGCTATGATGAGACAAAAACTCCATGGTGGTTGCCTTGCAAACCCTAGGGGATGACCACGTACTTACATGAGGGTGGAGGAATTACATAATAGTTACAGGAGCTTACATGGTGAAGAGTTTAACAAAACATTGTTGAAGAGGTAACATGTTTGTTATTCTAAAGGTTTAATTCCTTGATTTTCCTTGTGCATTTGAGCTACAATATTTGATGATTTATTTGTTTTTATAGAAGCTTATTTTAAGTCTTCATTCTCAAGGGCATGAGAAGCCTTTTGAGGTTTTGAATAAATTACAAATAGTAGCTCCATTTTGTTACTATTTTGGATGGATAACTATTATGATTATGCTATGTTCAATTTGATTTTACTATGCCCCAAAATTTCTCTTAGATGAGCCTGTTGGTATACCTCCCATTATAAATATTTGTGAGAATGGATACCATTCAACGTTTCTTCACCCCTTACCTATCAAAAGTAAATTTTGGAACACCATACATTTGTAAAGATCAAAATATGTAGTTTTTGAATGCTCTTATAGGTTTCTTTGACACCACTTGGAACCTTTAACCTCAACCCCTACCAAAACTAGCTATTGTAGTGGTTGCAATGGTGGTATCACACTTACTTATGGTGGAATCCTTGTCTCTAAGCAATTGCATTATAATTGGCACGACTTCGATACTTTAATATTAATGAAGCTATGGCTTCATTATGCTTCTCATATTGCTTCCACTTTCCAAACTCAAAAAGATGCATGAAAGCATTATCATGATTACCTGCCCATGGAATTGCTCATTTGTTGGTAAGTTTCTAGAGAATAACTCATCCATGGATAATCTCTTAAGTGGGTAGAAAAGCAATGTATATAAGGAGATAAATTTATCCATTACCACAATAATAAACAATGTGATTAAGGAGACAACCAAAACATTTTGTGAGAGAACAGACCCACTATGTCAGGAAAGAAAGTGATTTGACTTGTGAAATTTTGTTTGAAGTCAATGTATGAAGAAGAAGAAGAAGATAATAAAACAATGTGTATTAGTGGAAGAAAGATCTATAGAACTTGTGGGTCGAAAAAATCCATCGTTATAGAAAAGATTAGTTTTTTGCCATAAGTCAAGTAGAATTAGCAAGTGAGTGTTGGTGAATGTGGTATTCAGTCACGGGTACTATTTATTATATTCAAACAATAGCAATTTCTTTTGTGAGTTGTCAAATTAAGGGTGCTTATCAAGATGTGTTGTCCTAGAGAAAAGATGAGGAAGAAGAGGCATTGACTAAAAGGGAAAAGAGTGATTCTGCAAATCTAGAGGTGGTGATGGAGCAAAACAAAATATAATGGTAGGGGTTTATGATAACCAACAACAAGAACATGTAGCCTTATTAGTGGATAAAGATAGGTGATGGTGACATGGGTTTAGAAAAATTAACTTGGAAAAAAGGTTGTGGCCTTATCATTGGTCAAGGACGGGTGGTGATATGTGGTGCCTTTCCATAGACCTTGGAAGACAATAAAAATTTGACCATAGGTGCTCCACTAAAAAAATGAATTTGTAACTTTTCATGGCCCATATTTTTTTCTATATAGGCTTCAAATACAAGTTCTTCATTTTTTGCCATGCAAATAAATCGCAACACATGAGAAATGAGGATATATGCACAAATATTGTCATCTTTTATGACCACTTCCTCTTCTATAGGGATTATTTTCCATATATCCAATGTTTTCCAAGTTTTGTTATTGGATTGGAATAATTCCATAGTGACCATATATGCACACACACACACACATATATATGTATTTGAAATTTTCATCCAACTATCATTAGAACTAGATATAGAAGAATGCCGGAATTATACTTTTTAATTAACTAAGTTTACATTTTATTGCAAATTAATTCCAATGCTCAAAACCCTATACATTTAATTAAATTATGGCAATTTAATAAATGGATATATAAAATAGCACAATTCTTTTAAAATTTTTAACCATTTTTAAAAATAAAATAATTTAAAAAAGATAATCCCATGCAAAATCTTAAATCATAATATATCTAAATTATTATTTTCACCCTAACTTATATCATAAAATTCTTCCAAAAAAATATAAATATAAATTTGTTTCCAATCAATAAAGATGATGAGAATTATTAGGGTCACAAAACAATCTACACAAATGAAGTTAATAATAATTATAATTGTAAAAATAAACATAGGGTGCATAAGCATGCAAATTTGGAATGGAGAATGAACTACCCAACACCAATTATCACTTCTACGCCCATTGTGAGTGCTTTCATATAATGCATTAGGTTGGCTTCCACTACCAAGCACAAATTTCATACCATATTGTTCTTTCATAGCAATTTTCCCTTATCAGAAATCAAGGTCAACAAAATACAATTCGCTATTTCTTAGAACTTCTTAAGAGATTATTAGAATTGATGTCACACCACACAAATGTTTGGTGGATTAGGCATACCACATTTTCACGATAAATATTAAGTATTAAATAGACTAGACTAGTGATAAATGGACTTGTTATAAATGTAAGGAGAGTTTTCATGATTTATAAAGTTATGAAAAACAAAAATATTATATTAAAACTTTATGGTAGGTAATAAATATACTATAGATGTGTAAGTGTCTTTGGGCACCATTATATTAAGAAGTTTTAAAAAGTCCTTAAATTTGTAAGTGTTATTGGGCAGAAGTTTTAAAAAGTCTTTAAACTTGTATAAATTTGTAATAGTGGTAATAAATATACTATAAATTTGTAAGTGTCATTGGGTACCATTATATTAAAAAGTTTTAAAAAGTCCTTAAATTTGTATAGAACTATGATAAGTCTTGAAGGCTCAATTTTGATCTTAAATCGCATCAAAATTTATTTTTGTTGACATGAACCTGCAACATAACACTTTAGTAAATATGACCAAGCTATAACATTGATTATAAAAAAATCAAATCGAATCAATTTTCATCGTTTTTATATTAATTTTCCTGTAATGGTATGATACTACAACTTGAAATGTAAATATATTTGTACACAAATTTTGTTAAGGTTAATGTAAATTTTTTAAGTAATGGTTTTTTAATTATCCATTTATGTAATAGTTTGTATTTAAGATATATAACAGATATATTATTTAAATTTTTTTGTTTTAATTAATAAGAAAATATCAAGAAAAAGTCATTAGTAATCAAAACCTTTATCTAAAATATACATATGGTAATATATTGTTAATAAAATATTTTCTTTTTTAAATTTAATTAGTACAATTATACAAATTAAATGGCTAGAAATATTAATAGATATCAATCTATGATATACATTGAAAAACTTACCTTATAACAATATTTGAAAAAAATATATAATTGCATTATCATCATCGTTATTATTATTATTATGGTTAAAATAAGTATTTTACTATTTAAGCATATATACATCAAAAAAATTGTGTAACAAAATTCTTAACATAGAGTGCCCCAACTTACAATGGAGATTCTTCCTTAAATACGGTTTCCTTAAAATACCATTGGTCAATACATGGCTTTACCAAATAACTACATCCCAAAAAAACTCATTTCTATATTAATATATATAATATTTATTATTTTTTAATTAATGAAAAAATGCAAAAGGGCAACAAACTACGTTTGAGATAAATCTCAAGCTTCTAACCTGACTACTACTAACAATATTATGCGGATATTGCATATAGATTAAATCCCTACCATTCATCTATTAACTAACACAAGCACATTAATAAAGTGGTTGACATATATATCAATAGGTGTCATTCTGCACTTATAACGGTACCACTTGGCATATGAAAGCTGAAAAAATTATGTCGATCAGCGTACACCTTATTAATATAGTTGTGCTAGTTGATGATCAACATGTGTGGGTTTGACTATGGTTGACATTGTCTACAATGGTTAAAAGTTCTTGACGAGGATTAACCATGGTTGAAAATGGTCCATGGTTACTAACGATTATTGATGGTTGACTATGGTTTAAGAGTGTTGACTAGATTGGCAATAGTTGACTATGGTTGACCTTCATTGACAAGGTTGACCTTGGTTGACCATTAATGTAATAATGTATTTTTGTTACATTAATGTTGAACATTATTACCTTAATGTTTGTCAACCATGGTTAACGACGTGTTGATGCTACATTGATGCTAATGTTAATGTTACATTAATGTTTATATTAATATTACATTAATGGTTGAAGAGGGTTGACGAGATTCACCATGATTAACCATGTTCAATCATTAATGTAGCAATGCATTAAGTAATCTCCAAACTACCATCGATATTCCATTGGATAGTTCATCACAATAGATTTACTAAAAATATATTTGAAAATATGAAATATACACTATGAGGGTTAATATTTCCTTAGATTTATGGATTCATTAATCATTGTGTTATGCTTAAGCATGCAATATATAAAATATGGAAAATAGAGAACAACAAAATAAAGCTCAAAAATCACAATGAACATAAGATATGTTCTGAGAAACCTTACTAGAGAAAACCTAGTCGGAAGGTGAGGCTATGTTGCTCTCGCTTTCTCTTAATGGAAATGGATGAAAGTAGAAAAGAGTGAGACAATTTCCCCATGGGTTACTATAGTGTACAAAACCTCTCTATTTGCTCTCTCTCTATCCACTGTCATCGACTCTAATAATCTATAACAAAATGCACTCGAATAGAATGAAACCCCTTTTTCCCCTAGTGGCCCGATTATAAAACAACCCAATAGCCTACTAGTGGCTAAGTTTGACTCCTTCAACTCTTAACTAGAGTTACAATATGAAATTTTATAGAGACTTATTCATCATGATCATGTGGCTATCCCATTTTCCATCAATAATGAGGGTTGACGTGGCATCCTCTAGAATCGTGGTGGTCAAAATAGTGGGGTCAACTTTTGGGTGACATAAATTTTGCATGTGAAATATGATTGAGGTGATTCTTATGTTTTAAGAAAGGTATCTATGTATGGACTAGTGCTATGGGGTATGACACTTACGTGGAAAAGTTGTATCTCCAAAAAATGTCATTTAAGGCCTCAAATTGCTTCAAAAAGGTTTCATGCCCCACTTCACCAAATAGGTACCTACTAGTAAAAATGGTTAGGTGACATGATTTCTCCATGTTTCCCACTGTGAAAGCATAAAGATGGATGAAAAATAATATAATGATGAAATCCAAATCATTACGCTACATTAATGTTGAGCATTGTTTCATTAATGTTTGTTAACCATGGTTGATGTTACATTAGTGTTAATGTTAATGTTACATTAATGGTTGAAGAGGTTTGATGAAATTAACCATGATTGTCCATGGTCAACCATTAATGTAACAATGCATTTATGTTACATTGTTGAACAAGATTGACCATGGTTAAGTTTGCTTAACAATTTTTAAACATGGTTGGCTATGGTAAAGTTATGGTTGACCATGAACAAGGTAGTCAATGTTGTCCATGGATTGACCATGTTGACTATGGTTGACCAGATTGTCCATGGTTGATTATGGTTGAATTTTGATTGGGCATGGATGAACATGGTTGGCCATGGTTTAGCTTGCTTGAACATGACTGAACAAGGTTGACTTGGTCGAGCATGGTGACTTGTTTGACCCATTGGTCTCCACCTAGTCAATCTATGTCATACAACCTCCATTCATGGGATACTAAAGAATACCCTAATCTCACTAGATATTGATAAAAACCTCCCATAATTCTTTTGTTTAACCTCGTCCAATATAACTTTCTAATAAAAGTAACCCTTATTTTTAATATATTTACCCTATTTTTAATGAATACCCCTTTTTATACCACGTAATAATTACAATTTCCCCTACCCCACATCCCCCACCAATACCTACAATATATTGACTCTATTTTTCATTATTAAAAAAAAACTATGAATGAACATGGTAAGATATTAGTCAACAAGGTGAATCTGTCATGGTTTGACCATGGTTGAGCTTGCTTAGCAATGTTTGTCCATGGTTGAGCTTGCTTAGCAATGTTTGTCCATGGTTGTGTTTATTCGACTATGGTTTACTATGGCTAAACTTCGTAGACCAAGGTTGTTAGCATTTACCTATAGATGATTGTGGTTGAGAATGATTGACCATGATCCCCATGTTGACCATGGTTCAAAATCTTGACCATTGTTGACCATGATTAACATTGTTGATAGATAGAGGAAGATCCACAGATTTAAGTGTTGTAGTCAATGTTTCAGAACCTCCAGTCGGGTCCATCTTCAAGACTATAGACCCATGACTAACATTGTCAGCCATGTTGACCATTGTTGACTATAGTTTGGCTACATTTGACCTTGGTTCAACAGGGTTAGCCATCTTCATCATGTCGAGCATGGTTGACCTTGTTGTCTACGATCGGCTTTGTTCGACCAAATATGACCATGGTTTATTGTGTTTGACCTTGATCAACCAAGAGAAGATCATCATTGACATAGTTAAACATGATTTACCATGGTTGTCAATGGTTTTGTTTATCGCAATACGACATCATTTATTTTATGGTTATAATGGCGTTTGATGTTCACTACATTGTCACGTCATTTGTTGTGTGTCATATTGCAATGACATCACATTGTGATATTTATTGTTCATCACATTCTAACGATGTGTATTTCTCATCAAATTATGGCCTCATTTGTTGTTCGGCACATTGTGATGTTATTTGTTATTCATCATATTGCAATTACATTTATTGTTCATCACATTGCAATGACATTTATTTTTTGTGACATTGCAATGATATTTGTTGTTTGTCACATTATGATGTTTTTTATTATTCATTACATTGTGATGTCATTTATTGTTCACATTGTCATATCATTTTTCGTTGGTTGCATTATGACATTTTTTGTTGTTCATCACGTTGTAATGTTGCGATGATGTTTGTTGTTCATCACATTATGGCATTTTTTATTTTCATCGCATCGCGATGAAATTTATTATTCCTCATGTTGTGATGAGTTTTATTGTTCGTCACATTGTGACGTCCCATGTTAACCATGGTTGGGCATCTTAACCATACTAGTCATAACCATAGTCAACCATGTTGACCATTGTTGATTGTGGTTTCTCCATGTTTGACCTTCGCTGGCCATCTTAATTATTTTGACCACATATGGCCATCTTATTATCTATGATTAGCTATGCTTAACCACATAATGGTTGACTTAGTTAAACATGGTTAACCATGACTCTCAATGGTTTTGTTTGTTGCATTGCAACATCATTGTTTTTTGTCTAATTGTAATGATGTTTGATGTTCATCACATTATGATGTCATTTGTTGTTCGTGACATTTCCATGAAGTTTATTGTTCATCACATTGTGACGTTTATTATTTGTCACATTGCAACGACATTTATTGTTTATGAGAGTAGTCTTCATCGAAAATCACATCATATTTTATTTGTCGACGCGTTTCGAAGCCACGAGTGTGGTTCATTGTTAGGACGAGTTGCAGAATCAGATCATAGTTGCATGTTAAATAGAGAGAGTAGGACCTCAAATGGTTAAATTTGACTGGGAAACAGCTATAATTGACTAAACAACTAGATTGTACTAACGGCTACTACGAAAGGCTAAGTTTGACTGGGCACCAAGACCAAGAAATAGGGTGAGGAAAAATATTAATTATTATTATTTTTTTTAAGAGTATGAAATAATAATCTGTTAATATGTATTTTAATTAAATAGAATAATAGTTAGTAAGTTAATATAAGGGATATTATATAATATTTAATTGAAATAATAAGAAATATTTTTAATTAGATACCCATTATTTTGTTAAATAAAGACCCCAAACTAACTAAATGAAATCCCACTAATTGGTCCATTAATAATTTATAACTACTTAATAATAAATAAATAAATAAATATATAACTACTTAATAATAATAATAATAATATCTATTATATTCTATATATATTAAATAGTTAATAAATTATTATTAAGTGTTGGAAAAATGTTTAGTTGGTTTTTAAAAATTGCTATGTTAAAATAGAGCAGCAATTGCTTTATTAGTTAAAACTAAGTTATAAATTTATATTATTATAATTATATACAAAATTAATAAATTTCAAACATTAAATAATTTTAATATTACTTTTAAATAGAAGTAATTAATTTTAACAAAATTAATATAAATATTTAATGTTAATTAAAATTAAAATTCAAACCTAACCATTTTAAAAATTACTTTAATTCTGATAACTTAATTATTACTTTTAATTTAAAGCTATTAAATTTACAAAATTAAATATAAATATTTAATGTTAATTAAATTAATTCAACCTAACCATTTTAAAATTTACTTTAAATTTTGATACTTATATATTTACTTTAATTTAGAAGCTAATTATTTACAAAATTAAATATAAATATTTAAGGTTAATTAAAATATTTGAAAAATCATTGTTTAGTAATATTAAAAAATAAATAAATATTTTTCAAAATTATACATTATAAGTTACATTAATATATGCTAAATTAAATTTAAATTTTAAAATATTACTTTGAATATGAACATAATTAATTTACAAAATTAACATTTAAACATTATGTAACATCAATCTCGTGTTTCTTCCTTCTTACCTCAGTCATAATATATAACACGTGTAAGGTTGTGGTGTGTGTTTTCTGCCTTGGCCAACGGAAACCAATGGATTACTAAAACTCAAACCCTAAAATAGAATTATGAATAACACTAGTAAGGTTGTGGTGTGTGTTTTCTGCCTTGGCCAACGGAAACCAATGGATGACTAAAACTCAAACCCTAAAATAGAAATGGAATTGAGGTGGATAGAAAGCTGACACCCCAAAATAGGTGGGAAGCACGAAGACTAGCGAATGCCTATAAACCTCATAATTAGCGAAGCACAATAAACCCCATAATTAGCTAAGGCACCTTAAGGTTTAGGGCTTATAGCCAAAGAAAATTGCCTCTGGCTTATTGGGGTAGCTCGGGCGGCTGCGCGATAAACATCAAAATCTGCTCACGATCTTTGGGGAGATCTCTCGTTCCAGAACCCTTAAGAAGACCACCACACACACGCAGAATCGCTTCCAGATTTTAAGAAGACCACCACACAAACGCATAATCGCTTCCAGATTCGAAGCAAGCAATTGGGTGATTGAAATCCATCGCCCATGGCAACTAAATTGCGAGAAAATGGTGGATTCTGTCCAAGAAAAAGGCCGTCCGAGGATCCTCTGTTGCAGGGGCGGATGGACCCATTTCGTTCTCAAGAGGCAGCAAACTGTTCAAACTCTGGGAGGATAAGGCGGAGAAACGAACCCACAGAACTGTCGATGGATCTTGAGCTCACAGGGCGAATTGAGTTTAGGAAAATTGTAAGATTCATATCAATACCTGCGCTGTTTCAGTCTTTTTTCTTTACTTGATTCAGTAGTAATATTATGTGTGTTTTAACTAAGGGTGTGGTTTGGGGGATTTGATTTGTAGGGTGCTGGCTTGGAAAACCTCGGCAATACCTGTTTTCTAAATTCGGTTCTACAATGTCTCACTTACACAGAGCCTTTGGCTGCTTATTTACAGAGCGGTCGGCATAAGAAAATTTGTAAGAGGCTTTTCTTCTCCTGCCTATTCTTTGAAAGCTATTTTGTTTATTGGGTGCATCAGAACATAATTGAAATACTCAAAAAAGTTACGTTCTGACTATGCAAAGCATGATTAAGCTTTTAGTTCGTTAGGCTAATTTGGTCCAACAGAGCAAAATCGGAGTTGGGTTTTCTATTTTGGTCTGATCTGATGATTAGTGGGTGGCAGGTGCTTTTATCCATCTAAGTGTCCATGAAATCTACATATTCTATAATGGAGCCTTCTAGCCAATGGGAATATGCACCTTTTGCTTCGGTTGCCTCTTTTATACAATAATTCCAGGAATTGGATTGAAAACAGTAGCAAGATATTGTCTGCAACCTGCTTTGAATCTGAAAAATGGGAGTTAGGTTTGCTATGTTGGTTTTGATCTAATGATCAGCAGGTGTCATTTGTTTACTTCCATTTAAGTGCCCATCAAATTTATACACTGTATATTGAGGTGTGGCAGCCAATGGGGAGCTATACCCCTTGTGTCTTTTGCCTGTATTGGACAGGACCTGTTGGTAGAATGACACTAAAAAAATGGTAGCAGTATGTTGCCCTTTGCCTTCCTTCAGCAAGACTCTCATAGGAGGAATTGCATTAAAAATGGTGTTTATATATTTCCTGCAATTTGCTTTGAACATGGAATATCCCATGGGTCCATTTCAGATTTGATCCAATTTGTTTCTACATAATATTTCTTTCCGTAATCAATGTGAGTGGGCTATTTGGAATGACTCATTTCAGATTTGATCCAATTTGCTTCTACATAACATTTCTTTTTGTGATCAATGTGAGTGGGCTATTTGGAATCAGATGAGGAAATCTATGGCTTCCAAACAGCTGGTCATAAACATGATCTTGCGGGTCTAGTCAAATTTGGAGACCATGATCATTGGTCATGGTTGGGGATGAAACTTTGAGAAATGTCTTACTGGTGTTTGAGATGCTTCT
The DNA here is from genome assembly GCA_000404065.3 of Pinus taeda. Lineage (NCBI taxonomy): Eukaryota > Viridiplantae > Streptophyta > Pinopsida > Pinales > Pinaceae > Pinus > Pinus taeda. The sequence continues at coordinate 61,959 of APFE030069608.1, read as the reverse complement.
TGACTGGATACTTATTATTTGAATATAGTGTTATGATTACCAACCATGCGGGATATCATGTACTTAACTTGAGTTATTTGTTTGTAGTAGTTATTTTTCTCCTCTCATGGAGTCTGTATTTGTTTGCAATTCTTTTGAGTCAATTAATACCCATATTGGTAAGGCCTGTTTTCTTTTCAGAATACAAAGAGGTTAACTACTGGGCTTTTATTGTTCACCTTCCACTAGGTGAATTGGATATTGCGCTTTGGTCACTCGGATGATTATGAGCTAATGATGATTGAAAATTTTTAAGTGGTTGGTGTGGATTAACCAAGCCACTTAGTGGGTGGCTAATAAACATGCAGTTACATTTATTCAGGTGGCTAATAAGTATGGAGTTACATTTATTCCCTGAGCTTAGTCAGCGCAAAATTAAAAATGCTTTCACCTTGGAGGGTTCATTAAGTTGTACTGAATTGGTTCCTTAAGGCTTAAACATTTATTTATAACAAACTCATTTTTGTTTATTTCAGTAAATCACGAGTATTTTTTAAATGTTCTTTATCCAATTTTTATGTCAGAGAAAATTACATGACTGTAACAATAATGCTCTCACAAAATCAATCATGGCAGTTCACTCTATTGACAAGGAAACATTTAAAATGAATGAGGTAGAATGATTTGTTGCAAAATTAGTTAGTTGTATCATTATACCCTCTTATGACTAACATGTCAGTTAGTTAATTCTAGTTTCCCATTGTATTTAAAACTAGTTTCATCTTTTCCTTGGTAAGTCATCTTTGATAAAAAGATGTGCATTGCTCTCCACAAATGAGCACAAAGTATTAATATGTTCTTTGTATTCTTGTTGTTACTAGATGTAATGCATTATTGATTTCTTTTGGCACATCCTTTTATTATACACTGTAGCTCTTCCAACTTTCCTTCCTTTTGTTTGATAATAAATCATTGACTTCAACTTTCTTTTTCTTTTGGAAATTTTTTTTCTGATATTAGTATCTTGTTTGGCTCCCTTACAATTTGTTTAATGACTTGCATGAATTCTTGTGGAAAACTTTCTATAGTTTGTTGGGGTCTTTCTTTATTAGCACTCTTTTTGTTGGAGTTTTCATCTTTAGACTTTTATCTTATTTGCATGCCTTACTAGTTCACATATTAGAAAACAACAAATGTTTATATATGAATATGATTATTTGTATCTCAGGCATAAGCTGCACGCACACTTTCACTTGAAAGTGAACTCTTCCATGGTAGTATTTTCCCAAATTTGTTATCTTTATTGTCATCAATTTCTGTTTCAATAAAGTCAATATTCATATTCTTTGAAGTAAAGACAACAATTTGTCGTCATGTTTTGAACTAACTGTTACTCATTATTCTTGCAGTCGTTGCATCTGTGTATGCAACATCACCTTTCTCATTTAACAAAATAAAATATTTTAGTTGGTACTGTGCTAGGAGGTGGTGAATTACTAGAATATAGAAAATATCAATCAACTAAGTAGATGGGGAGATAATAAGAAGAGAAGGAATGAGCTCAAGGAATGGACATAACTTAAGTGGAGAGAAAATTGTTGTTGATGATCGATAGGAAAAGTGGGTTGAGAAGGAGATTCATAGTGTGGTAAAAGGAGAAAAAACTTGAGACAAATTGAGCAAAGTGGTTTGCATGATGTTACTTGATTTGGTTTGAATTGCAAGAGTTTGATGTGAGAATGATCAGATATGTGCTAGGAAGACAAACAATAATATGGAATGAATGTTGATGGTAAGAGAAAGCACAGTACACATGCCAAACACAGAACATCAAGGGAAGTGGTAATTACTGACATGGGTTACTGAAGGATAATACGTGCAATGTCATCTTGAAAAGGGAGGAAGCTCCACTGAAGATGTTTTCATGTCCTTAAATGACGGGGGTCATTGGATGATTTAAATATTAATCAACAGTCCAAAAATGAAAGACAGTAGACTGCTGGCAGAAGACTTCAAAACTATCAAACCAGTTTTTCTGTCTGCAAAAGGTGCATGTTGGTTGCAGATACTATAGAATTATAGATGCTCACCATTGAGTGGTGGAAACTTGATGCTTGTCAATATATACAATGATGTTTTTGTTAAATGCTTCTTAATTCTCAATCAGTCTAAATGTGTGCCAATGCTTAAGATAGAACAACTCATCCTAGTATGTTTCTAATAATGCTGTAATCTTGAACTTTGTTTTGACAATACCTTGAACCTTAGCAAGTCTATCCTAGACATTGCCTTCTGAAAAATGTATAAATATGATCAATAAGCTCGGGCGACAAGTCTGTTAGAATTTTAAAATTACTCAAATAGAACTGATGGATCTCACAACTTTACAGGGTGTCTGTATGCTCTTATGGATTTTATATTATGATGATTAACTTGTTTCCAACATATATGACGCCAAAAAATGGTACGCTATAGCAAAGGAGGAATACATGGCAAATGATTGCAAGTGAAATAAAGATGAAGATTAAATGAGGCTTGGCATCTCTTTAAAGAGGCCTTTCTAGTACAAAACCAAGATGATTACAAATGAATGCTGAGTATTTGCAGCTTCAAAGCTACTTTAGAACAATTATGCAGTAAAGAACCCTGAGCTATTAGCTTCTCTCACAAGCTATTGTACACAGCCGGCTTTATTATGTTAAGAATGTAAGCTTGTGACATCTCATTATTACAAGCACCTGCAACACCGACAGGAAACACATTCACAGGCTAATAGACTTAGATTGAATGATGGAAAAGGTGGTCTTTAATCCCAAGCTAGGGAATGGGATCGTAATGCCCCATGCCTTGGATTTGCCTAGATGTATTCTGTATTTGTATCTCTTATCCATCCACTATCTAGGAAACCATATCTATCCCTCCCTGTTATCCTGGATCTGCCTGTCTACCCAAAGTCAAAAGTGCCTCAACTATTTCATCCATTTATCATTTAGAGGACAATTTTCAGCATTGAAGAGTGCTGCCGATCATGGCAATGTTTTCGTATGATAGGGAGGGCAATTTTCAGACATTAAATGGGATGATTTCCAGACCCACGGAGGAATTCTGTCTCCATTGCAGTGCATTCTTTCATTGAGTAGTGCATTTTCTGGCTTTTTATCAGAGTTATCAAAATTTGCTGAGATGCCATTGCTGCTGTTTTATACTCAACAATGGACTGAGCATAATGAAGAAATTTATTGTTGCAAAGTGTACTGGTTTCTTAACCATTTCCTTACTGTTCTTTTTGGGTTGAACATTGTGAGATAAGGGCAATTGGCTGCCTTCTTATTTTGAGTGGAGATTTGAATTTTTTGTTCCTACTGTGGCTTCATTTTGTATTTCTGACCTGACCACTAGAGAAAGTGGGAAACACATGCTTTTTGATCCAAGATCTCCACAATGCAAAATATTGTTGTGAGAGGAAGGCTTTTCCCTGGGGGTGATCTGTAAAAGATTTTGTAAAGAGTGGAACAAAGTATATAATGTCTCATATACTAGGATCAAAGCTCATTTATTTCATAATGAATATTTGAATAAAGTTTATCCTAGCCCAGACAACATGCAGAAGTTTGAAGGTTGCTAACATTTATTGTTTCACTTTCAGTTGAGGGTTGCTAACATTTACTTTTCCTTCCACACCATTGGTTTGAAGAGAGGCTTGTGGATGTGAATGAACTTAGTAAGCATGTCGATTAGTGATTTTGAGATTGTGTGGATGTGGATGATTGCTTCAGCTTTCCTCATCATTTGAAAAAATTGATAGATCCCAAGCAGTTCAGTAGGTATTTGTCCTCTTTAATCTGTCTTTTGTTGGGGCAGATGTCAAATTATAGTAAGGGACCTAGCAGGATATGAGACATGGAACCTAACTGGATGGTTTCTTCTTGTTGATGATTACTTCCTCATCATCTGAAAGAACTGCTAGATCTGAAGCATTTCAGAGTGTATTTGTCCTTTCTAACCTCTGTCTTCTGTAGTTTTAGAGATCAAATTATAGTAAGGACCTAGCAGGATATGTGACATGCAACCATAGTCACCCTACTTGAAGATTTTGTTGAGTACAATCTCTCAACTTAATTTCCTTTCATCTTCTAGCCCATCAAAGAATATAATGATGTGGAACGTCAATATTGATGTAAGTATAAAGATAAAGTCATGAACTATTCGATATGCGGAATGAGGGGATGCTCATTTTGTGTGTTTTGTTTACTTATTATGTCTTAATATTAATGCTAATTCAAACTAGTTATATTTCTAAAACCATGATCAGTAATTTCCATGTTTCATGGTAGTTAAATTGCATATATTCATTTATATATTTTTTATATATGCCATATCCAGCCCTGTGGGACTATTTGTTATGTTATGTTCATTTTTTCTACATTAATAACTCAGTTGTCTTCGTTGCTATTGCCATATATTGTTACTAATGCCATATTTTTGCAAATATGAAGGCCGCGCATCTGGATTCTGTGCAATGTGTGCAATACAAAACCATGTCATGAATGCTTTGGCTTCAAGTGGCAAGATTTTGGCACCTTCTCATCTGGTGAAGAACTTGCGTTGTATCCTGAATTTTGATAGAACATTTATTTGGAAAACATAATTTAGTCTGTCTAATTTTGAATCACTTTTATCCCTATTAGCTTTTGCTGTTTTTGAGAATGAATCTCTAGTTTTTGTCGGACACTGTGATTCTTGACCTGGTATCAGGTATATCTCGTAATTTCCGCATTTCAAGACAGGAAGATGCTCATGAATATATGGTAAATCTGATGGAGTCCATGCACAGATGTTGTCTGCCTTCGGGGATAGCTAGTGAATCTCCAAGTGCATATGAAAAAAGCCTAGTACACAAAATTTTTGGTGGCCGTCTTAGGAATCAGGTAAAGTTTGTGGATTGCCATGAAGCAAGTATATGAGCCTCACTTTGATGACCAAGAATATTACCAGCTTGTAGGGGGTAATACAACTTGCATGAATGCTTCCAGGATTTCAGTTAACAGTTTTGGATCTCTGGTTACATATGGATATGCAGGTCAAGTGCACACAATGTTCATATGGTTCCAATAAATATGATCCTTTTCTAGATTTGAGTCTGCAGATTGTACAGGCAGACTCATTGTTGAAGGCACTTTCCCAGTACTTTGCAGTTGAGCAACTAGATGGAGGAGAGAAAGTATATCAATGTGAACGATGTAAAGTAAAAGTTCAAGCTCTAATACAACTCACAGTGGATAAGTCTCCATACATCCTTGCCATTCATCTGAAACGCTTCAGCCCAGGAGGATTTGGGGGCAAAATTAATAAGAAAGTTGAGTTTGGGCCTGCACTAGATATGAAACCTTTTGTGAGTGGTCCACATGTAAGTCAATACCTTCAGTGTGTACTTTTATTTGACCTACATAAATTTTAACAGCCCAAGTGTCATATTCTTGTTTTTGTGTCACTTCTAGGAAGGGGATTTGAAATATACCCTCTATGGTGTTCTAGTGCATGCTGGCTCAAGCTCAAATTCTGGCCATTACTACTGCTTCATTCGTACATCCAGTGGCATCTGGTATGCTCTGGATGATAATCGGGTATGCATTTTTGCTGTTCTACTGCTCTTTGAAAGAGATTTTTTTATGTTAAGCTTGTTCTTGTCCTCTTTTCTTTTTTAGGAATCTCATTTTCATAGCTATTATGCTGTGTTGAAAATTTCCAATGCAATTTCTAATTATTGCAGAAGGTTGGATTAAAACTATGTCAAGATAATTTGGAATTTGTCTTAGATTCTAAATGAAACGTTTGAGGCTCACAAAAACTTTGTATTTGGGCTGAAGCATAAGGTTTAGAAATAACACTACTAATCAGGTGAATATGGATTGCAGGTATATCAAGTAAGTGAGAAATCAGTATTAGACCAGAAGGCTTACATGCTCTTCTATGTACGTAATAGAAGGGCAACAAATCAATCAATATTTAAACATGAACATCAGGGCAGTATACCCAAGAATGATAAAGCAAAACCTGCGAATGTAGTATCTGGAAAGGAAAGTCTGTCGCTTGCTTCTTCAGCTGTGTCTATTTTAAGAGGGTCACTCTATCTGAACTCTAACAATGCAGCAGTTTCAGAAGCAAAGGATTCAGTACCAAGAAAGGAAACACTTTTTGACAGGAATTCTTTTTCAGATGTTGCAGAACCCAGGCATAATAGGAGGCTTCCATTTTCTGCTAGTGAACAACCTGTTAGCTTTGAATATTTGTCAAAGCTTCCCTCTACATGGAACTCAGATGGGATAAAAAAAGGAAGTATGGTTACTCAAGGTGTTGCTAGCAATGGGCTGCAAGATGTTGCACCTATTAGTAACTGTAGATTGGATCCTGGAGCTGATAACGAGCATAAGATGGCTACGGATTCAGTGGATAATACTGATAATGAGCATAAGATGGTTAAGGATTCAGTGGATAATACTGATTGTGAGCATAAGGCTTCTATACATTTGAGCAACAGTGTTGCCATTGAAGGGCATAAGATTGTTAAAGTCTCGGAAAATGGGGATATAATGAATCATGAGCTTGGTAAAAGACATTCTCCTGTCAAGGAAATGCCAGATTGTAAAAAAATCAATCAGGATAGTGCTAGTGTGCATCAGGTTGATAAAGGTTTTATGAATGTTCAGACTAATTTTAGTAATGTGACAGATTTGGGGAATAATGATAGTAACATTTCAACTTCAGGAAATGTCTCTATAATAGCACAGGTATTGAGTCAATATTTAGATATAGTCTGATTTATCTGTTTCTGATTTGAAAAGACAGTTTTGTTTCAGCTTCTTGGAATTATTAGCGTCCCTTTGCTTCATAACACTTGGATAGTGGCATTTGACTTAATTCTACTATTTGACTCGGACCTTTGCAGGATCCTGGAAATCGAAATTGCTTATTATCCAAAGACCATGCAGATTTAGGGGTTTCATTGAAGACAATTGAACCTGGTAGCCTATCTAATCTGACAGAAGAGTGTAGGTGTTTGTTGCAAAAGCAGGATTCCAATAGTCATTTGCCCAGTAAAAAGGTGAGACTTTGGAAGCAGTATTTGAGGCTTTTGAGAATCATGCCATTTGCACGAGGGCACTTGCTTCTTAGAATTCTTAATGTTTCAAGAAGAAAAAGTTCCTTCAAAAGGAAAAAACGGTATCTTCTCAAATCCAAAAGTTCATCTCAAGGCAAGTCTATGAATCTACTGAAGCATGATAAAAAATTGCTTACATCACAAGATACTTTTGTATCCAAAAGGAAAAAGAGGACTACTATAGCTGCTGGGGAAACACAAGTTGTTGGAAATAAACCTGGAATTAATGTTGCTAAGAGTATGTTAAATGGAAAGTATTGCCTTGATTCTTGCGAGGATGTTGAGAACGATGGATTGAAGGTGTTGCCTGTTCAAAATAACTTTGCGTTTGTCAAAGCGAAGGAAAGTAACTTTCAATCCCGTTTGCATCTTGGGTTTGCTCAATGCAGTTCCAGACAGATTTGTACACAAGATGGTCTAGGTGAGGAGCGATGTAATGGTACTGTGGCAGAGGGATCTGGCACCATGTGTTTGAAACATAATGCTAATGCTATTGGGCCATGTTGTGAAACAAATCAGAATTTTTTTTCATCAGTAATGCACTCTGTGCAGAAAGGAGATGCTTCTGCTTCTAAAGTAGGTGTGCATGATAGGAGACATGGAACTTCTTCAAAATTTTGGGAAGTGTCTGCACAAGGTAGGGCAAGAGTTGCTCAAACTCATTTTACATCTCTTCAGGCTGGATTACGTGAGGCAACAGGTTATACAGGTTAACTTTTTTTTTCTTGCATTTATACATTCAAGCTTTTTTACTGTGAACCATGCGTGTGTTTTCATATGGTATGGTCATTTGACTATTGCTTTGTATGGCTATCAGGAATTTCACAGTCAATACAAATGGAAGCTGATGGAGAAGAGATTGACATAGCCACTGATGAGAAAAAAGCCTCAGATGATAATGTTTTAAATGGATGGTAAGGTAGTACTTGGCATGTCTAATGTAATTGAGTTCTTTGCAGTGAATGATACTAGGCCTACTCTCCTTTTCTTGAACTCACCGGTAGTGGTTTCCTTTTCTGATCTCTGTAGGGTTAAAGAACATGAATTTGGTAGAAGGAAAAAGGTGAAGACATCCCCATCTGAAAATGGCATGATGTATGGTGATAAAAGACATTTCAATGAATGCAAAAATCATTTTGAGGTAATTTCAAGTAGTAAACATAAAAGCAAACAATCAAGGGGAAGACATGGTGCAGCAAGAAATGAGCCTGCTAGAATATGAGAATGGTCAAATGATATTTGTTGACACCACAAGTGTCCTGTTGTAACGTAGTATATTTTCCTTAGTCTAAGGCATATTGCCTTTATATCATATTCAAATTCAAGCCTTTCAGTACAAGCCTATTGCAACAGGCTTGTGTGAAAGTCATGCGGCAAACAAGTCATCATAACAATGAAATGAGTTTATAGTTGTAAGTTGTAACGTGGTTTATGTTGATTGCTCAAAAATTGAGGAAAGTTGTTAACTAAGCTTTGAATTTTTTAGTTGTTTTTGGCAGTAACTAGTAACTTGCAGATATAAAATCTGTTACAGAGTATTGTCTTGGAATATCAAGCAAGAAATTTGAGGTTCATTTTTCAAGCCTGATGCATTAGCAAAATTTGCTTCAGGATTTCTGAGTGGCTAGTTTTGTAGTTATAATATATTTTAAGCATGTGCCATGCCTTGTATGTTTAGGTGCGGACATGATTTTTGTTACGAAGTTTCTACTGAATGCACAAAGTGGATGTCAAATGTTACCTAAGTGTGGCACTGAAGTTTGAATGCATATCAAGGGAAAAACTTTCCTAGTTGACAGAAGTTAATCGGTGAATGAGTTAACAATGAGCTATTAAATAGGGCACTGTCAGGAAGAGGTCTGTTATGCAACCAGGTGCAAACCCCGGGTGATGATTAAGCAGAGATTAGTCTTTCATTTTCATTGGTGCTTGGATATGTGCGAGTACAAGAAACTGAATGTTGTGATTCAGGTCGATTGTGGAGGTATCCTTTTATTACACGAGAACCATGAAAGAGGGTGGAAGTGGTTGGCCGTTCTCAGTATAATATTTGTTTGAGATTGTGGTAAATGTTTACTGCACGTCATTGAAATGCTCCTTTTGGATGATGTGCAAGGAGGTTAACAGACTTTTAGTATTCACTTATCTTTAGTGGAAGTCTATTATTGAATTATTCACTAGGAACATGTCAAAGTCTCATATGGTATTTTTCTTTGTTACTGATTATATAGTTATACACTTATTTTCGTACATCAAGAACCAAGAGAAATTGATTTTTTTAGTGGTATTTATGGGAAAAACTCAATAGCACGGATCAGAACAATGCAGGAATGAAATATGACATGTTTGTCATAAAGAACTGAAGTGTTATGCAAGAAAATTTGGGTGTATTATGCGGTAACCGATTACAATGATAATCTTTACCTGGGGAAGATGGGCCAAGTCAAACTGGGAAGATATTCAGTAATAGCTAAATAAAATTTGGGGGCAGGATTTTTTTGGTAATATTGTTCAGACAAAAATTTAGTAACCTTATTTTTGAAAAGTCAAGACACATGCATTGAAAAGGCAAGACTTCTGAAAGCCCCCATAAAAATGACAAAAGTGGTTAGTTATTATAACGAAATTTTGGAAGAGACATTTACCAGTCTCACTAACAACTATTGTTCATTTACCATTAAAAAAATGTGACCATCTCTACCGACATCAAGAGTAATGGTGACTACGGTATAGCTTCACAACCAAATAGTATAGAAATGATGTTTCGAGGATTAGTTTCTATAGTTTGTGCAGTTTGGGAAGGGTTAGTAATTTTGTTTTGTGCGAGTACATGACACAACATAGCTTTGGAGAATTATTTTGTGCCATGCTTATGGATTGTAGCTCTGGAGAACCTTTTTGTGCATGCTTATGAGGTGTTGCGATGTAATTATCCTTTGATGAAGCATACTGTGGTAACTTAGCTTTAAGGGACATTGTTTTCACTTTGACGATGCATGTAGGTTCATATTGCTCCTTTTTGGTGGGGAGTCTGGAATAGGCTAAGATGTGGTTAGTGACTTTTGTTGCCCGAGGGGAAATGTAGCGATATTCAGAATGTGCCAAACAACTTTGTAGGGAAGGTGGTGGGGTAGGTGTAGGGGGGTGGTGGAATTGTAGATACATTCAGAATGTGCGAAATGACTTAGTTTGGGGCTCACACTGGCCCTTTCTTGGGAGTCTGGAGTGGCTAATAAATACGTGCCATATTAATGACTTCTACTACATGCATGCCTTGTAGAAATGGCTTTGGGGCTCACACTGGCCCTTTCTTGGGAGTCTGGAGTAGGCTAATAAATACGTGCCATATTAATGACTACTACATGCACGCCTTGTAGAAATGGCTTCAATACATACAAATATGTTTATAGATTGCTTTTCATTGTAGGCAGACAAAATTAATGCGTTAATTGTCGGGGAGTTCTTTGTATAGTTGCATCTAATGATTGAAAATATTAGCCAAAATTTGTAGGTCACTTGGGTCACTATGGCTATGCAGAGAATTGAAATTGCGGGTAATTATCCTAAATTGCGGGTGCCCAATGAATGTGGATTCTATTGTTTGTCAACATTAAAAAGTCAGGATATATTCATGAAGCTCATGAGAGTAATCATTAGGCACTAACATGAGTTTTCACAAATGAACTATATGTTTGTAGTCCAAATCATTCATATTTGTACATAAAGGGTCATTGGTTCTGATTTTTGGGTTGTACTATTCTGTTCATTAATTGTCACAATGTCACATTAACCACTGGTTGTCTTACATGTGTATGTGCATTTTACATACAACACTTGTATTTTTTCTCAACAGCTTAAATTTACTCACTTGTGTGCATATTCTCATAATTCTATATGACAGTCTTTTATTTTTAATAAAAAAATTGCTTTAATATTTTATTACTCAAATTTAAGGTTGGCACCAATGTGTAGACATTAAGGTGTTGACCACACATAAATAAAGATTAATGGGCCAATACCCTTGCCCTTGATGTGCATTTAGGCTCGTTAGACATTCTTCCCTTGTTCTTTTTCTTTAAGTTCATGTACCCTTAGATAATTTCTATTGACATTCAGCTTTGGTTTCATCATTTTCCAAATTTGGTGGTCGACTATCGAACATGTTTCTTATTTAGAGGTTGTTTTTCATGTTTAGCCTTGAACTGAATCATTTCTGTGTCTGTGAGTATGATAGTGATTCCTCTACACTATTAATTTAGAGTTTTTTCTGGCTTACCACTAACTGTTGCTAGTGATTTCCATGATGGTATTTGAACTTTTGCATACCTGAAACTATCAACTTTGGGGCATTCCTCTTTCCGCACTATGGCACTTTTTTCTCCATGCCATATTCAGCTCTGTTCTTAATGTTAACTTGATCAATTGTTATCAATTTGATATTTCATAGGTGCCCAACATCAACAAGATTATGAGTAGGTTCAATATCATTGATAATTTGAAAACTCCTATTGTTCATCAACTTCGAACTTTCAATTGTGTCATCATTTGTTGACATTCAACTAATCACAAACTCAATATGGGGAAATGAATCAATTAGCCAAACATGCAATCAAGCGTAAGTATCAAATCTTGTATCCACCAAGTTATCCAAATTTTGGACCATGAATGTTTGTAGGTGTTGTTAGAATGGTCAGAAACTTAACCTGGACATAAACCTCTTAAAGCATCTTACATGACAATTTCATGTGATTTCAACACCCAACATTATCAACTCTCTTGATTGACCTCCCAAACCTGAGAATTTACCAATTTGGATGCTAATGGCCTTAATAAAATCATGTGGATGCTAATGGCCTTAATAAAATCATATGATGGATTCAAACATCAGGCATTTTCAAATCTTCCAACTCAACATTACTCTCTTAATTGACTTCCCAAACTTGGCAATTTACCGATTTGGATGCAAATGGCCCAAATAACATCATATGATAGTTTCAAGCATAAGGCATTTTCAATTTTTCAAACTAAAATAACAAAACATTATCAAGTCAACACTTAATTTGTAAACTTTATCTTACTCAAACCTTATTTTCAAAATTCAAAATTTAATTTTGCACTATATGATTTTAATATTAAATATTAACAAATAATAATACATGATTTTAACCCAATTCAATTTGAAAATGTAGTTCAATATATACTAGTCTAGAACCATCTTAACTTTGGATCTACCAATCGTCAAGAGGGATTAGAGGTGCAAATTTCTTTTAAAGTGAAAATAGATTTGATCCCTCTCGATGCTTGATATAATAGAATTAAGATGGATCTAAGATGGTTCAATTAATAATAATAATAATAATAATAATTATTATTATTATTTTTGTATTTTGATTGAGTCAAAATATTTTATTAATAAGTAGAACAATTAATTATTTTATTTTAATTTATATGTAAATTGACTGAGTCAAAATGTTTAATAGGACATTACAACATCTCTACCGTAGTGGGTTTGAGAGTGCCTCGGTGCAATAATCTTTCCCTTAACAATGTTCAATGGATCAATTGCTTGTTTTTTGTTCATTGTTTATTGTAAAATGGGATGAGTTGAGATAATAAAATCTTTTTAACATTGAAGGCCATACTTTTTTTGTTTGTCTAATCAACCTTGATTTTAAGTGGTTTGAGCCCCACCTTGCTCTAATTTTTTTGTAAATTTTTGTTTTTTCTAACGCGACAAAGAATGATTACTCGTGCTGCAAATAACTCAACATTATCAAGTTATAACTCTTATTTGTAAACTTTAAGCTTGCTCGAACCTTATTGGCAAAATGTAAATTTGCACCTTATAATTTTAACACTTAACATTAACAAAAATTAATACATGATTTTAAATTTAACACTTGGTTTTGATCTAGGAATGGCAGGAGCGTGAGAGGTGATTTTTTGCCCCGAGGAATATGAAGAGATAAGTTTCACTTGGGGTTTAGGCACAACCACAAACGACAAAGCTAAATACGTAGCGTTATGGAAAGGTTTAGATATTGCTATGAAAAGGGAAGAAAGCTGGAAGTTTTAGGGGATTCGATGATTGTCATTAGAATGATCACTAAGTCCTTATCAATTAATGATCCTTCTTTTCCTCCCTATTGTAAGAAGAATTACTCTCCACTTGAAAAAGATTGAAGAAGTCTCCCTCTTCCATGTGTCTGAGGCATCTCAATAGAAAGGTGGTTACATTGGCTAACCTAGGGTCGGAGCTCAAAAGTGGAGTTATTCAAATTAATAGAGTTGATAGAGGATTCACGATCGTGCCATAACCATGCGAATAAACTCTAGATAGAAAGGCTAGCCAAATTGGCAATCACTTGTATCTTGGGTTAAGGATCGCATGAGAAAAGGTATTGTCATGTTAATTAAGGAGAGACCACTTGGAGGCCTTAATAATGTCAGGACGATACGTGGTTATCTCTTTTTCACCATGATTTTCTCCAATCATGCCAAGATCGAGATAGTGGACAGTTGGGCGTTTTGGATGTTGGGTTTTTTGAGATCCCTCCTCAACGCATTAATGGAGCAAGGCAGATCACATACCCTCTCACTGTTGTTCATAAATTCATAGAGAAGAACGTCGATTCTACTCCTTGTGAAGAAAAATTCTATAACAAAATTGGAATTGGGTGAAGATCAGGCCTTAATGGAGACAAAGGAGCATATTTTGGGAGAAAGGGCGGGGAATGCCTATTTAAGAACGTGTTTTTGAGTTCTTGGCCATCTTCATTTTAGTTTCCCTGGCGTTCTCTTTGCATTTATGCGCAATTCTATTATTTGGTGTTGGCGACGAGAGAAGAGTGGTCCATGGAGCCTGAAATGGAGAGGTGGAAGAAGACAATGGAGATTTTGTTCAAACTGTTAATGGGCTAGATTGATCTTCTTTCCAGAACACTGGCCCTGATGTAAAATGGAAGAGAAGCTAGTGATAGATTGGCTGAAGTGAAATTTGAAGGTCTTGAGGCAAAGGTGGAGAGGAAATTTACAAAATTGGAGGCAAAGTTAATGACCAACAATGTCAAGGCATCAAGCTTTGACTTCTTTGCAGACACCCACAAATTCATGTTCGCCGAGACAAATGTTGATATTAATGGGTGATAAGATCATACCAATGGTGGTGTAGTTGTTGCAGGAACGAGCAAAGGAAAAGAGGTTTTTTGAAATGGCGCTGATGAGGTTGGGCCTTCCAAGCTTGTTTAATTCTCTTCAGTTTATGTACCGCAAGTATATTTTGTTTTTAGGCTAGTTCTTTAGATTATATGGAAGATACTAATGTAGAATTGTAGCTCAGAGAGCTTGTAGGCGTAAGAAGACTCTATTATGGATCTATTAGAACATTGAAGTAGCAGAGATACCAAAAGAAAGTTTTGTATCTCCTTATGTAAATGGGTATGGCTGTAGAAATTCTTTATAGATTTAAACAACATATCGTAATATGTTAAAACAATTGACTTGAATCTACTCTACTCATCAATGGAAACAATAAACGATCGATGAAATCACAAAGCATATAAGAGAAAGAATTCAATCACACATAACACAATGATTTTATGGGGAAAGCCACAACTAAAAACACCTGTTATCTATATATTTAACTAGTCAAAGAATCTGGATGAATGCAATATGCTCTGCTCAACCTTGAGTTCAACCTGCACAAGTATTTTCTATCCTCTGCCTGATTCACTACCTTTGGCCAATACTTAGTTTACAAGCCTCCAAGCTCCTAATTCTTTGCCCTCTTCCCTTGGGAATTAGCCCCTATTTAATGGGAAAGTTCTTCAATTATGAATTGCGCAATCCTCATAGGCCTTCCTTTCGCTGCATGCACCATCAATTTAATTTAGATGATTTTACAATTGATAGTAAACTGTTCCTTAACTCCAATATCAACTGGGTCTTTCTCTGATCTGACATGCATAAGCTAATTATGAGTGAATCTTCAGTTTATTGGTTGATCACTGCAGATTACACCCCACTACTGCAGGTTACACCCCACTATAGTAAGTTACATCCGACTACTGCAGATTACACCCCACTACAGTGAGTTACACCCCACTACTGGACCTCCCACTAATTTCTCTATCAGTTGGAACTAGTTTAACTGACTTTAACTCAGTTAGACCGAATTAAATAATTACAAATCAAAATAAACTCAACTAGTGCTCCTAATTGTAGGGAAGACTCTACATGACTCTAGTTAGACCCTCAACTCGAATTAACTGAGTTAACTAAGTCAAATTAACTTAGTTAACTATTACAAGTTGTCATGAGATGTGGAATTACAATTTAATTCAAGGACAAATTAAATAAGGATATTTCTTGATGCTATTTTTAACATTTCTTGTTGCTATTTTCAACACTCCCTCTCAACAAGAAAGGAATTCAACTCTATCCCGATATGGTACCTTTGGAATGTTCTGCATGCAACTCGTCACTGTTGTTGTTGATATTGCAACTAAAAAAATGTCCAAACAAAATAAACTGAATCAACTGCGTCTGCAACTATCTACTAGGAAAACTGTGCTGCTACTGACTCTGCTACTAAGCCCCCTGCTCTGTTGTCAACACTTCTCTGCACTCCTCAGTGTTTCACTGACACTGATCCTCTTGCTACTGAATACCATGGGCCCTTCGGAGCAAGGTAATGATACACGAGACAAAAATACCTCAATGGATCCTGCTCAATTTCTGAAACTCTTGGATTAAGGTTTCATATCGCCCCACCTCACACCTGGAGTTATGGTTGCATGTGCTCCCTCTGCCCACTTGGGTTGAACTCCCCCCTTGCTGGAGGTCTCTGCTTGAGTGGTTGTCTCCACTCGGTCTCCTCTCTGCTTCTCTAATTGTGGCTGCTCCACAACTTGCTGAGGCTGCTTCTGAGATTACATCTCAGGCTGCATGTTGAGAGGTAATTCATGCTCCCTCTCAACCACCATGTCTTTAACCTTTGCCTTGCTCCTCAAGGCTTTGCATGTATCTTGTACCTTAAGGCTTTGCATGCATCTTGATTCACACATCGATCTATTTCACCTGTCGCATGGCGATGTGTCTAAGGAAAATCTTTCTTTTGCTAAATATCACATCTTAGTCATGATCTTCCAATACTGCGATGGAAACAAGATTCTTCTTTAGTTCTGGAACATACATCACATCCGTGAGTCTGAGAGGGGAGCTAGAATCCCTCTGAAAAGTAACAGTGCCGATGCCGGTCGCTTTATACCTCCCATCATCTCCAAACTCTATGTTCTGCTTGAGGTCTTTCTCCTCCAAGTAACTGAATAGATCTCTATTCCCCGTCATATGGAACGAGGCACCACAGTTGAGATAGCACATGCTTCCCATCACAATGCTTGCCATGCATGCAATAGAGTGAAATCAAGTTTGAATTGTGAAGCTAGACCTTCACCTGCTGCTGCTACTGCAAGCTCCTTCTTGCTTGCTTTCTTTTGTAGGTATTTCGTGGCATAGTGGCCGAACTCGTAACAGTGAAAACACTTAATTTTTGACAAGTCCTTCTTCTTGCTGCCCTTCTCGCCTTGGAACTGATTTTCCTTGGATTTTTTTTCTTTGCTGACTAATGCAAAATCCTCTCACTTCTTTGGATGAGGTTCCATCTTTGGTGTTCCGCTGAATCTCTTCTTGCACCAAGTCAGACCAAAAACTCTCCCACTCTAGTAGCTTCTCCCTCCCATTAACTGAGTCCTGGTAGTTGTGCCAACTCTTGGGAAGGCTTAGAAGTGTTAGGCTCAAGAGATCGTCTTTAGCAATTGTAACACCAACACTTCCAAGCTCATCCCGACATTGGGTGAACTTGGTCAAGTACTTCGATATTGTATCGCCCTTTTCCATCTTGATTTTTCTGAGCTTGTCCTTCAGCGCTAGGTTCTTGTGGTCACTGCTGTTTTGAAACAGCTCTGTCAAGACCTTTCACATTGCAAATGGAGTCTCCTTACCATGGAGGTTCGAGACCATATGATCTCGAACTCCTTTGAGGATATTCCATCTCGCCTTTGCCACACATTTTCTCCACTCTGCTAGATCCTGAGCATCAGCTGGCTTATGATTTTTATTTTATTTTATTTATTGATTATATTATTAGTATTATTTTTATTTATTTATTTTATTATTATTATTATTTTTTTTTCCTATGAATTCCTTAAGTCCGTTGTCTTCCAACTTTGCCTTCATGTTGTCCTTCCAAGCAATATAGTTCGAACTACCCTCAAGGGCATATTTGAGTTTCAATCTGTAGAACGACATCCTACTGGCTCTGAAGTGTTATACTGCAAATTCGTTTTCTCCTGCAAAAGACAAACTTGTATTCTCCTATTCTATAGTGATTTTAGATTTGATACCATGTAGAAATCTCTACAAATCTAGCTCTGATACCATGTAGAAATTTCTTGTAAATTCAAATTACAGATTGTGATATGCGAAAACTATTAACGTGAATCTACTCTACTCATTAACGGAAACAATAAAAGATCGATGAAATCACGAAGCATATAAGAGAAAGAATTCAATCACACAACAAAATGTTTTCTTGGGGAAAGACATAGCTAAAACCCCGTGCTATTTGTATATTGCATTAGTCAAAGAATCTGGATGAATACAATATGCTCTGCTCAACCTTGAGCTCAACATGCACAAGTATTTTCTATCCTTTGCCTGATTGATTGCCTTTGGCCAATACTAAGCCAAATTTCCAAGATTCCAAGCTCCTAATTACTTGCCCTATTCCCTTGGGAATTAGCCCCTATTTAATGGGGAAATTCCTCAATTATGAATTGTGCAATCCTCATAGGCCATCCTCTAACTGTATGCACCATCAGTTTAATTTAGGTGATTTTAAAACTGATAGTACATTGTCCGTGAACTCCAATCTCAAATGGGTCTTTCTCTGATCTGACATGCATGAGTTAATTATGAGTGAATCTTCAGTTTACTGGTTTATCACTGTAGTTTACACTCCACTACTGCAGGTTATGCCCCACTACAGTAAGTTACACTTCACTATTGGACCTCCCACTAATTCCTCCATCAGTTGGAACTACTTTAACTGCCTTCAACTCAATTAGATTGAATTAAATAATTACAACTCAAAATAAACTCTACTAGTGCTCCTAATTGTAGGAGACACTCTACATGACTCTAGTTAGACCCTCAACTCAAATTAACTGAGCTAACTAAGTCAAATTAACTTAGTTAACTATTACAAGTTGTCATGAGATGTGGAATTACAATTTAATTCCCAATTAAATTGAAGGACAAATTAAATCAAGAACTTTCTTGATGCTATTTTTTTGTTGCTATTTTCAACACTTCCTCTCAACAAGAAAGGAATTCAACTCTATCCCAGTCCAATACCTTTGGAATGTTCTGCATGCAACTCTTGTCACTGTTGTTGTTGCTACTGCAACATTTGCAACTAAAAAAGCATCCAAACAAAATAAACAAAATAAACTGAATCGTGTCTACAACTGTCTACTAGGAAAACTGTGCTACTGCCGAATCTGCTACTGAGCCTCCTGCTCTGCTGTCAACACTACTCTGCACTCCTCAGTATCTGACTGACACTGATTCTCCTCCTACTGAATACTATGCCCCCCCCCCCCCCCAATAACAAGGTAATGATCCATGAGACAAAAACACCTCAACGGATCCTGCCCAATTTTTGAAACTCTTGGACTAAGGTTTCATATCGCCCCACCTCATACCTGGAGGTATGGCTACATGTGCTCCCTCTGCCCACTTGGATCGAACTCCCCCCTTGTTTGAGGTTTCTACTTGAGTGGATGTCTCCACTCGGTCTCCTCTCTGCTTCTCCAATTGTGGATGCTCCACAACTTGCTGAGGCTGCATCTGAGGCTGCATGTTGAGAGGTAATTTATGCTCCCTCTCAACCACCAAGTCTTTAACCTTTGCCTTATGCCTAAAGGATTTTCATGCATATTGTACCTCAAGTGCTTACAGGTCCCTGACTCATACACTGATTTGTTTCACGTGTCCTGTGGCGATGTGTTTAAAGAAAATGTTTCCTTTGCTAAATATCACATCATAGCCGTGGTCTTCCAATACCGCGACAGAAACAAGACTCTTCTTTAGTCCTGGAACATACATCACATTTGTGAGTCTGAGAGGGGAGTCAGACTCCCTATGAAAAGTAACATTACCAATGCTAGTCGCGCTATACCTCCCATCATCTCCAAATTCTATGTGTTGCTTGAGGTATTTCTCCTCCAAGTCACTGAAGAGATCTCTATTCCTCATCATATGGAACGAGGCACTGCTGTTTAGATACCACATGCTTACCATTACAGGGCTTCCATGCATGTAATGAGAGTGAAATCGAGTTCGAATTGTGAAGCTAGAGCTTCACCTGCTATTGCTACTGCAGGCTCCTTCTTTCTTGCTTTATTATGTGGGCATTTCGTGGCATGGTGCTCGAACTCGTGATAGTGAAAACACTTAATGTTTGACAAGTCCTTCTTCTTGTCGCCCTCCTCGCCTTGGGATTGGTTTCCCTTAGATTTTTTTCTTTTCTTTTCTGACTAATGCAAAATCCTCTTCCACTTCTTTGGATGAGGTCACACCTCTCGTGTTCTGCCGAATTTTTTCTTGCACCAAGTCAGACCACAAACGCTCCCACTATGGTAGATTCTCCCTCCCATTAATTGAGTCCTGATAACTATGCCAACTCTTGAGAAGGATTAAAAGTGCTAGGCTCACTAGATCGTCTTCAGCAACTGTAGCAACGACACTTCCAAGCTCATCCCGACATTAGGTGAACTTTGTTAAGTACTTCAGTATTGTGTCGCCCTTCTCCATCTTGATTTTTACGAGCTTGTCCTTCAGTGCCAACTTCCTGTGGTCACTGTTGTTTTGAAACAAGTTTTTCAAGGCCTTCCACATTGCAAATAGAGTCTTCTTACCGTGGAGGTTCGAGACAATATGATCTCGAACTCCTTCTAGGATAATACCTTCTCGCCTTTGCCACACACTTTCTCCACTTTGCTAGATCATGAGCATCAACTAACTTAGGAATTTGTTTTCTACGATTTCCTTAAGCCCATTGTCTTCCAACACTGCCTCCATCTTGTCCTTCCAAGAAATATAGTTCGAACTACCCTCTAGGGCATATTCGAGTCTCAATTCATCGAACAACATCATGCTGGATTTGAAGTATGATATTGCAAATTCGATTTTTCGTGCAAAACAAAAACTCGTATTCTCTTCTTCTATAGTGGTTTAAGCTCTGATACCATGTAGAAATTTCTACAAATTTAGCTTTGATACCATATAGAAATTCCTTGTAGATTCAACTACAGATTGTAATATGCTAAAACAATTGGATTGAATCAACTCTACTCATCAATGGAAATAATAAACGATCGATGAAATCACGAAGCGTATAAGAGAAAGAATTCAATCACACATAACACAATGATTTTCTGGGGAAAGCTAGAACTAAAAACCCTGCTATATGTATATTGCATTAGTCAAAGAATCTGGATGAATACAATATGCTGTGCTTAACCTTGGGCTCAATCTGCACAAGTATTTTCTATCCTCTGCCTGACTGACTTCCTTTGGAAAATATTTAGCCAAATTTCCAAGCCTCCAAGCTCCTAATTCCTTACCCTGTTCCCTTGGTAATTGGCCCTTATTTAATGGGGAAATTCCTCAATTATGAATTGCACAATCCTCACAGGCCTTCCTTTCACTACATGTAACTTTAGATGATTTTACAACTGATAGTACACTGTCCGTGAACTCCAATCTCAACTGGGTCTTTCTTTGATTTGACATGCATGAGTTAATTATGAGTGAGTCTTCAGTTTACTGGTTGATCACTGCAGGTTACACCCCACTACAACGGGTTACACCCCACTACAGTAAGTTACACCCCATTACTGCAGGTTACACCCCACTACAATAAGTTACACTGCACTACTGGACCTCCCACTAATTCCTCCATAAGTTGGAACTAGTTTTACTGACTTTAACTCAGAATAAACTTAATTAGTGCTCCTAATTGTAGGAGACACTCTACATGACTCTAGTTAGACTCTCAACTCAAATTAACTGAGCTAACTAAGTCAAATTAGATTAGTTAATTATTAAAAGTTGTCATGAGATATGGAATTACAATTTAAGTCCCAATTTAATTCAAGGACAATTAAATCAGGATCTTTCTTGATGCTATTTTTAACATTTCTTGTTGCTATTTTCAATAGTGGCATAATAGAAATCTATTTTTCCCTTAAAAAAACACTTGATTTTGATCCAATTCAATTTGAAAATGTAGCTGAATATATTCAATATATAATATTTCCCTTAACAATGTTCAATGAATTAATTGCTTGTTTTTTGTTCATTGTTTATTGCAACATGAGTTGAGTTGAGATAATAAAATCCCTTTAGCATTGAAGGTCATACTTTTTTGTTTGCCTAATCTACCTTGATTTTAAATGGTTTGAGCCCCACTTTGCTCTAAAATGTTCGTAAATTTAGTTTTTTCCAACACCTCAAAGAGTGATTACTCATGTTGCATATGTTCACCCCAACATATGTGTATAAGAAGCCAATATCTACAATAACAATCCCAATGAAGTCTTAGCTTAATTTCACATCATCACTTTCTTGGCATCCACCCTATTGTCTCTTTCCATCCACTTTGGAGCATTAATTTACTCTTGGTATGGAAAGCAAGCCTGCATTATTTGGCCTTATTATTGCCTTAGCAACCTTCACACTCCCTTTCTTGTTTTGATTTTCAAGTCATGCACCTTTCTATCCCATATTCATCCATAATTTCAATCCAATGCCTTGAGTTTGCCTTGCAAAATAACCAGTAGTACTAGGTTTTAAGGCACTATATATTGGACCTAGGGATGTGATAAAAATATAAAGAGAGAAAATTTAGAATTTTATTCTAAGAAGCTTGTTCTTAAAGAATGGTAATGAATGAATAAATAACAAAATGGCCATTGACTAGTTGACTAACATTATGTTTAGGCAACCCTTTTGATAAGGCCTCAGACCACCTTATTAAAGAGAATATAAACTAAGGAGACAACCACAACATAAAGGGAAAGGGGTAATTAATAACCTTGAAAAACATATCTATATTGGTAATCCCTTTTGGTTTATATTTTCTAATGGAAAGAGATTTAGAGGCATCAACAAATAAATGTTCAATACCATTACCAAAAAAAGCCAAAAATCCAAAGCCTTTTAACATTGATAAGATAAAACATGACTTTAATCAACCATAATATTGTTCAAAATCAAATTTGATAAAGCAAGCATAGAGGCTTAAGAAGTGGAGTGAAGGCCTAATCCTTAGAAAATTGTATTGTTATTTTCTAGAATGTAACCCTTGGGTCAATGTTATTCTAGAAAACGTTGTTGTACTTGTGGACTTCATCCACTTTCGGAAAATGGAAACTTTTGGTCACTTGAGTTTATTTTTCTTCAGCCTATGTGGATATCTTAAAAATTTGAAAGGCGTATTCCAAATCTTCTAAAACCCCATGATGCTCAATTTGACGATGAACACCTTGGAATAAGTCCATAGCCTAGGATATGGTATCCTCCCACCATGCAATCCATCCTTTCTCCTCTTGCTTTGTGAATTGATTCAAAATCATATTCATACAAACAACACATATTGGACTTTTTAGTGTGAGACATAAAAAATGCAACATATCCTTTTCATTGTCATCTTTTTAGATCCATAGGAAATAGAAAACCATATAGGTTGATGATTTGAGAGGGTGGCCTCCCCCACAACTAAGATAGGTTTTACCGCAACGTAATGAAAATAGGAGTTTTGTTAGAAAAACATGGTTTGGTATAACCCTTTAAAGATCCACTTAGGACCTTTCTACAAAGGTAATTCCAAGTAATCATAATTTGATAGTCACAATGTCAAAATCTATTAAAGATCATACAATATCTTAAACTAGATTTTAAGGAAAACCAAACATCTTTTGAAAATCTATTCCAAGTAAACCAATGTAGACCCATCTTAACCCAACATTTGTTAGATTTTGAGCATAAGGTCAATATCTAGTTGTGATAAAGGAACTACACTAGCAATTGCGATACAGAAAGAGAGGAGAAAGTGAAATAACACTCAAATAGACTAAGTAAGTAAAGGACCAATTCAAATTCATTTATATTACTTTGCTTGACTTGAGTGCAATTAAATGAAACTATCATAGAGAGGATCGATGCACACTAAGTGTGGTTTCTTGAGTAGCACAATCATTAGTTAAGCAACTCCCCCTTAATTTTGGATAACTAGGCCAAAAATGCAGTTGTAGGGTCTAAAATAGAGTTAGAGTCAATAACAATTGATGGGATAAAACTTGACGTTAATCAACCATAAGATTGTTCAAAATCAATCTTGATAAGGCAAACATAGAGGCCTAAGGAGTGGAGTGGAGGTCCAATGCTTGGAAAATGCAATTATTATTTTCAGAATGTAACCCTTGCGTCAATGTTATTCTAGAAAGTGTTGTTGTATCTATGGACTTCATCCACTTTCGGAAAATGGAAACTTTTGGCCACTTGAGCTTATTTTCTTCATCCTAGGGGATATCTTGAAGTAGTTGAAAGGCATATTCCAAATTTTCTAAAACTCTATGATGCTTAAGATGAACATCAAGAGTTTGATGATGAACACCTTGGAATAGGCCCATAGCTTAGGAGATGGTAACCTCCCACCATACAATCCATCCTTTCTCCCCTTGCCTTGTGAAGTTGATTCGAAATCATATTCATGCTAAGAACGCATATTGGGTTTTTTAGTGTGAGACATACAAAATGCAACATATCCTTTTCATTGTTATCTTTTGATCCATAGGAAATAAAAAACCATATAGGTTGACGATTTGAGAGGGTGGCCTCCCCCAAAACTTGGATAGGTTTTATTGCAACATAATCAAAATAGGAGTTTTTTTAGAAAATCATGACTTGGTATAACCTTTTAAAGATCCACTTAGGACATTTCTACAAAGGTAACTCCAAGTAATTATACTTTAATAGTCACAATGTCAAAATATATTAAGATCATACAATATCCTAAACTAGATTTTAAGGAAAACGTAACATCCTTAGAAAATCTATTCCAAATAAACCGATCTAGATCCATTTAATTCAAGATTTGTTATATTTTAAGGACAAGTTCAAGATCTAGTTGTGATAAAAGAACCACACTAGCAATTGTGAGACAAAAAGAGAAAACAGAAAACAAAATAACACTCAAATAAACTAAGTAACTTAAGGTCCAATTCAAATTCATTTGTATTACTTTTCTTGACTTGAGTACAATTAAATAAAAATATCATAGATAGGATTGATGTATAATAAGTGTGGTTCCTTGAGTAACACAATCATTAGATAAGCAACTTCCCTTAATTCTGAATAACTAGGCAAAAATGGAGTTGTAGGGTCTAAAATAGAGTGAAGAGTCAATAAGAGAGCTAGATAAGGAAAGGATGAGCCAAAAATAAGTGATAATTAAAGTAAGAACTCACAAAATGCAACTCCTAACTCAAGAACTCAGGAAAAGTCCAAGAATTGGACTAGAACTCAAACAATAGGGCTTCCCATATATTGGCATTATGGTTAATGTGTTGTCCTTGATGGAAAGCTACTTGATAGAGATGTCAACATGATGGTTATGAAAATGCCACTGGTAATATGAACAAAGGAATATCAGTTCAGAGACAGATGGATGGCAAAGATAAAGTGTGAGAAAGTATACGCGGCTCTGGTGGAGCAACATCACGTACATATGCAGATATGGTGAAGAGAAGTCGTATACATAATCCACACCATGGTATTATGAATATAGAGGTATTTACCATGTTATTGGCCCATAGTATTTGGAGCGACAACAAATATTTGATCCTGTCAAAGAATACTTACAACATAACCAAGGTATTTACCTAAGGTATTGGCTAAGGCAAATACTATATAAAGAGATGGAGGTCAAGGTGTTAAGTGTGCATGTGTAAGTATTGGGTTTTCTAGGAATGATTTGAAACATGTGCACCAATGAGCATGGAGGAGGCTTAGATATGATAGATATGAAAGTATAGTAAAGACTAATGAATATGCTTGTTTGATATTTTATGATTATGACTAACAATGATAGATCTATGGTAATAATGATTCTCTGACATGAATGTGTGACAATAAATCTTGCAAAGTATGTGTAGTGGTTGCAGGGAAGGCACGATTCAGTAATTTCAAAATTGTATGCTGGTTTGTCTCAAGATATTCGCATACATACGTGGATCTGCATCTGGGTAGTCACGTGTATATTTTGTGAAGTGATTTTAGTATGTTCATAATATGTACGCGGGTGTTAAATGGTAAAAGCATACATACATGGATGTGCTTTGTAAAAGTCACATATACATGATAGGGTTTTTGCAATGTGGGCCGTTGATGATATTTGATTAGTTATGTTATGATTATTGCTATATGTCGATGATGTCTCTCTCATGATAATCCCTGTTTGATAGTATTGGTTGGGTTCAATTGGTTATGGAATGGAATGTTGATTAGTGATGATGCTACTATATGGTGATATGTATTTGGTTTAGTAATCTGCAATGAATTCAGTGTTATAGTGATTCAGATTCAAGTATTTGTAATTTGAGATATGTACGCATGTATTCTTTAGGGGAAGCATCTACATACATGGGTATGATTCACAATAGTGTATACATTCTGACATATGTTTGACCAGGGTTTGTAGTGACAACATTTGTTTTCTGTGATGAACAATACATTGTAGGTTATACTTATGAAGGGATGTATGGACTAGTTTGATCTAGTTGCATTAGTTGATTAAGCTTCAGTGGTTGGTTTCAAAACTGTTACTTGGTTTGGGCTTAATGATGGAATTGAGTCTAGTATGAAAATATGATGAAAGGTGGTCTACAAGTGTTTATGTTTTGAGTCAGGTGGATTTGGTATGAAACATTATGAAACATGGTCCACAAAGGTGCTGAGGGTTGGAGGCTTTAGTGAGGGGCTTGAAGCTTCCTTCCAGTGGTAGCTAGTAAATCTATTCAGGAAGTAGGATCTCCCTTTCGGTAAGAGCCCCCATCCAGTAGGAGCTGATAAATGCTATCATGGGGTTGAATCTCCCTTCCAGTGGGTGTTGGAGAATGAGAGAAGGTTGTATCCTTCTATAGGCGAGTGCTTGCGTACTAGTATGATTCTGCGCCATTACAAGATTGTAATATGTTTTCCTTTATAAAAAAAGAAGAAGACATAGACAACGACAATGACGGTTTTATTCCACATTGTGTTTCCACCTAAAATCTTGGTGTTCATGTGTGTTGATATGTTTCTTGTGTGTTGATGATCTATCTGTTCTTCACTGCTCATGGTTTCTACTTAATCACTGAATAATGAAGTAATGGTGCACTGGTTAAGGATGAACAATTAATGAACTAAATGATAAATTAGTTAAATAGATATACATTGTTTGTATTCATCAAAATCGCATACATACGATGGTTTCTTGAATAACAGTAGCGTACAAAAATCAGAATAAGAAATTGAAAAGTTGAAGTGAGTTTCAAAAAATGATTCGCCCCCCTAGTATTTTTCCCAACAATTTGTATCCAAGCAAGTCACTTCAGTTGAAGCTTAATTGCTTGGAGTGGATTATAGATGATGGGAAAGAAGAAGATAGCTTAGAGGATGGGGTCAGAAAACTGTGGTAATATATCAGATGAAGTGATTGTTACATCAAATATTCAGCTTTAGGAGCACCCTACTTTCTAAACAACCTAAACTTTGAAATAGGAACTGATACGATTACCCATTTTGTTGAGGTAGCAAAAAAATCAACTGATTTTAAAAAGTGGTGATGCATGATACACCTTTTTTTATTTGGAGCATATAAACACTTTACTTTGAAACATGAACTGATATGATTACATGTTTTTTTGAGGTAGCAAAAAAATCATTCGATTTTGAAAAGCGCTGATTCAGAATAAACCTTTTTTTATTTGGAGCATATTTTAGACACTTTAAATTTTCTCATGAACATTTTTTAAAAAATATTAATAATTTTCATGCTGATTTTGAAAAGTGTTGATGAGGCATCAACCCCTAAAATTTTCTTATGACATTTTTTTAAAAATGTTAATGAATTTCACGTTGATTTTGAAAAGTGTTGATGAGGCATCAACCCCTTTTTTAAAGCACTTATTTTTTACACTTTAAATTTTCTAATGTATTAGGTGTGAATATATTTTTTAAAATTTTTGGTAATTTTCATCTGGATTTTGAAAAGTAGCAACATTGTTTTTTAAAGCATATTTTTGACACTTTAAAATTAGTTTGAACAAATAATGAGATTGGTTTGAAAAAAAAAACACAACAAGTTTAAAAAATAATAAGTAAATAAAAATATATATTAAAACATTTAAAAACACATGACTTAAAAAATAAACATAAAATATTAGGAAATAAAAACTAAAACAAAATATATATATATAATACAAAGAAAAATATATAT
Source organism: Pinus taeda (assembly GCA_000404065.3). Classification (NCBI taxonomy): domain Eukaryota; kingdom Viridiplantae; phylum Streptophyta; class Pinopsida; order Pinales; family Pinaceae; genus Pinus; species Pinus taeda. The sequence goes on along the minus strand of APFE030069608.1, from coordinate 34,216 downwards.
TAAAAATATAATCAAATTAAATTAAAAACATGACAAACAAAATAAAAATATATATAAAAATGAAAAAAAAAGAAAAAGCACATAAAATTGTAAAAAAAAACATAATTAACTTAATTTTGTTAAAAATTATATAAAAAAAACATTTTTTTAATTATTTTTTTAAATACAAGAAATTATTTTGAGAAGAATCTTCGGCGAAAATCTTGTGCCTTTCGGATCTCTGATGAAAGGAGATTCGAGGAGGAGAAGTCCCATCTCCTTAATGTCTTTGTTGAGAACGATTATAACAAACATTTGGGAGTAAAGGCTTTCCTCAAAGCAACTAAGAATTCTTTATCCAGAAGAGAACCTAAGGATTGGATTCCTAGTGTCCATCTTCCTTATGTCCAAGGGACCACAGATAGGATTGCGGGGATTCTTAAGAATCATAATGTCCCCGCAACCTTTAGACCTCTTAACACCATTCGTAAGTCCCTCAGATCTGTGAAGGATCCTATCGACCCTAAGGACATGAAAGGTGTTTCTATTATTCCTTGTTCTTGTGGGACCCCCTATATCGGTGAGATTGGTCGCTCCATTAACCAAAGGATTAGTGAGCATGCAGCTGACCTCAAGCATATGAGAACCAAGTCTTCCGCTTTAGTAGAGCATCTTGAGAAAACCAATCATCATGTTTGCATCGAAGAAGCTAGTGTGATTGCTAGAGTGTCGCAATTTCATCACCGGAAATTTAGGGAAGCCCTTGAAATTGAAAAAAGGCCGAACAATCTTAATAGAGAGGATGGCTGGAAGATCAGTAGTTGCTGGGTCCCAACCCTCTCTTCCTAGTCTTTTTCTCCCTTCAGTAATTTATTTATTTATTATTATTATTATTATTATTATTATTTTTGTGATAATTTTTTCTAGTACTTGAATTCTCTAATATTTATTTATTTTAACTCTTTGACTTTTAAACTAATATTAATATTTTGATTTGATTTGATTTATTT
>APFE030069608.1:13446-33207 GCA_000404065.3 Pinus taeda | reverse complement strand
TTTGACTATTCCTTTTTTTTTCAACTATTTTTTACCCTTAATAAACTATTAATTAATATTGTAATTTCTCTAATATTTTGACTATGAATTTGAAACTAATCCTTTTATTTTAATATATATTCATAAAAATATGTCCTTTTAGCTTATATTTAAAATAGAATTAACTATTTATAGATTATTCTATTTTTAACTTTTTCAACGAACTAATATTTATAAACATCTTTGATAACTAATTAATTTATTAATTTATTTTCTTAATTTAAATTAAGATTTAAATGTCCCTTAACTTATATTTTATTTAAAATATAATTAACTTATATTTTAATTAAAATATAGTTAACTATATTTATTAAAAATATAATTAACTATTCTCTATGACTTGATTTATTAACTCGCTTATTCTAACATATATTTGCAATTATAAAATTGTCCATTTATAAAGAAATTAATGACTGAACTTACTTATTTAAATAAATTATGCCCTTCCTAGTCTAACTAGCCGTTCCCTGGTCAATCTAGTTGTTATCATTTTAGCCATTACATGATCTGGAAATTTGGTCATTGGACATTCTGCCCGATATATTTATAATGCATAGCAAGATTTGCTCATTCAACTTGTCCTGACGATGAACCACACTGGTTGGTTCGAAACGCGTCGACAAAATAATATCTCTATGTGATTTTCACTGAAGATTCTTCTCAAAATTGATATGGATCACAAAAGCCTAAATTCTTTAAGAAATTATTTAAAAATAAGACAAAAAATGAGCACTAGATAATTAAGAAAAAACGAAATATAAAATCATAAAAAAAAAACATTAAAACAAAAAAAAAAACAATTCATTAAAATAAATATGGGAACCTATTAAAAAAAAATCATAAATAATTTTTAAAACATAACCATTTAAAAAATTAAATTAAAAAAACTGGCGGGTGGCCCAACGGGCGTTTGGGGGGGCGGGGGCCCATTTTTGTTATTTCTAATTTTAATTTTTTTAAAAAAAGTTATGTTTAAAATTTTTAAATGATTTTTTAAAATAGGTTTCAATATTTAATTTTAATGTTCTCCCTGTCTTAATTTTTTTAATTGAATTTTTTTTTTTTTTTTTTTTTGGTTTTTGGTTTTTTTGTTATTACTAGTATCATTTTTTTGTTTATTTTAAAAATAAATTTCTTGTAATTTTTTTTTTTGTTTTTCTTTTTACAATTTCATAATTGTTTTTTTTTGCCATGTTTTTTATTTTTATTTTTTTGCCATGTTCTAATTTGATTATATTTTTAATATATATATATTTTTAGTTATTTTGTTTTTTTTGTTTTTTTGTTTTTTATTTCTTATATTTTTTAAGGTTTTTTCTTTGAGTCATGTTTCTTTTTTAATGTTATATATCTTTTTTATTATTGTTTTTTTGTTAAACTTGTTGTGTTTTTTTCAATATTTTAATTTTTATTTTCTTTTGTATTTATTTATTATTTTGTTTGATTTTAATTTTTTCTTGGACGATCCGTGTTGATCCTCGACTAGCAACCTTATCCCATTATGTGTCAATTTGATAGTTGATTTTAAAGTTTTTGTTATAATGTATCAAGTCCGACTCCATAATGTGTCAATTTAATGGTTGGTCTTTAAGCTTTCATTAGAATGGGCTTGTCAATTTGATAGTTTATTTTTAAATTTTTGTTGCAATGTGTCAAGTTGTCTTAGGGTAAGATTTTGAAGTTGTTATACTTTTAGCATTTGAAAAAAAATAACTCTTCGTATAATGACCCTTTCATTCAGGTATTAATTTAAAAAAAAAAAATTAGTCATAGAAAGTTTTCATAATGCCATGGTTGAAATATGTTGAAAACTTAAGGTTTTTTGTAGCCATGATCTTTGGTTTTAATTCCATGGTTAAAAATTTGTAAAATTTTTAAGGGTTTCTGAGTCATGACATTTTATCCTTAATGTCATTACGAAAAAATGTTGAAATGTATCCTGAAAAAAAATAAAATTGGTTTTTATTGGTTTTTACTACCATGTATAAAAAATGTTGAAAAGAAAAACCTGTATTCCAGCATCAACATTTTTCGTTTTCGGTTTGTTTTTCATGTTTTTTTGGGGTTTTTTGGCTAGAGTTCTCGTTTTGAGTTTACAGTTCCCGTTTCAAAGTTTACATTGTTTCTATTGATCAAGAGTGAAGATGACAATAACAAAGAATCATTAGGTACATACTTTTGTTCTAATTATGGTCCATTTCCTTGTCTATGTAATAATGATGATAGTGAAGATGACAATGAATCAACTGAAATTGCTCTAATGGGTAAAAGTGAAAGTAAGCATTGTAAAGAGAAAACATATTAAACGATGCTGGCCCTAGAAGCAGAAGAACAAGGCAAGTCATAAACAATGGAGAATAAATGTACAAATATGCTAAGTAATGATAATTATAAAGAATGGAAAGAAAAGATGGAAGTCTAATCTAATGAACCTTGGTTTTGATGTTTGGTATTTAGTATCCAATGGTTTTACTAAAACTCCCCCTTCAGGCAAAGAAGTGCAAAAGAACAATAAGGCATTAAGTGACTTCATTAATAGCATACCAGATTCAACATTAAAAAGGGTTATGCAATATGCAACTGCAAAGGAAGTATGAGATAAGCTACATGCAATCCATGAAGGAAAAACAAAGGAAGATTATTCATCAAATGAACCAGTAGGTAATCTTGTTTCTAAAGAAAATAATGATGTATCAAAAGATGAGTATGTTATGTCAAATGGAGTCACTGTTTCATAAGAAGACATACTAGAGGAAGTTCTTAAACTTAGAAGAAAACTTGATTTTGCCTTGAAAAGGATTAACAATCTTAAGGATAAATTGCAGGCATATAGCATAGGTCATTTTGAATTGGTAAATGATACAGTATTATCTAATCAATATTGGGAAGGACTTGAAGCTGAGACTGTCTCTCTAAAAGTTGATCTTGAAAAGTCAAACAAGCGAAATGAAGAGATACTTCAAATATTTGAAGAACAAGAGAATGGGTTGAAGAAAGAGATCATTGAATTAAAGAAGAAATTGGTAGAAGGAATAAAGGCTGAAGAAGGAATGAGGCAACAATATCTAGAAAAGGAAGAGAAATACCAAAGAATAGATGCTGACATAAACATTCTAAAAGGTAAATTAGAAGAAAATAATAAACACTTGAGATTTCAAGATAATACTAAAATTTTAGATAACATTCTTAGTAGTCAGAGGTCTCCTTCCATTAAATTTGGTTTTGGTTTTCATGAAACTGTAAAAGGAGAATCTAGTTCACAGGCTTATGCGTGAATATTGAAGGACAACAATATGAAATCTGAAACTCCCGTTGAAGAGATAAGAAGTCAACCAAATTAGAATCCAAGAAAGATGAATTTTCAAAGGAAATAATTTTCTCCCAATAATAGAAACTTTAATCAATTCTCTCCTCCGATCAATAATGTTGAATGCTTTATATGTCATAATTATGGACATGTTGTAGCCAATTGCATAAACATATTGTTTCAATATCAAACAAGCAATCATTTCACATGAATATCATCAGCTCCCAGGCACTCAAGTTTCTTTAAGGGATATTGTTTTGCTTGCAACGTATTTGGTCACAAAGCTATTGATTACAATAGAAGGAATATGAAACAGAAATATTATGATTCCTTTGCACCATTCTCTGGTCATATAAGATGTTATGCTTGTAACAAGTTTGGGCATGTAGCAAAAGAATTCAGGAACAAATCAATGAACCTCCATAGACAACACGAAAAACAACATTATAAGAATATTGTTACCAAAAGGCCTGAGAAATATGGATCCACCAACACTTCTCATAACAAACAGAAAGAAAAAGAACAAATAAGGTGTGGTCTCGCTCATTGTTCATTTGAATATGAAGATGAATGGTACATAGACAATGGATGCTCTCATCACATGACTGGAGATAAGAACAAGTTTTAGTCTATCAAGAAAAGCAAAGATGATAAGGTTATTATTAGAAATAGTGCTCTAACAAAAATTCTGGGAAATGGTCGAGCCAAAATTAATAAGTATAAAAGAGAAACTGATACATTATTAGTTCAAGGGATAAAACAAAATATTCTAACCGTAGGTCAAATGGTGGATAAATGAAATATAGGTCAAATGGTGGATAAAGGAAATATAATTTTGTTTACATCAACCAAATGCAAGGTTATAGAGGGAGAAATTGGAAAGGTCATAGTAAGAGGATATAGAAATCTAGAAAAGTTATATGTGCTTATAGAGAAGAATTCAGGCAAAATGAGAGGGATAATTCCTCTTTTTCAGATTCAGGATAAAATAAGATGGTCTCTCCTGCAATACATTTTTCTTAAAATAATACTTCTAAGAGTGACTGCGAAAGTAATGTGAATGGAGAACAAGTGATGATTAGCTCGTCCACAGGATCAATGAGGAATGATCTCTGGGGTTGCTATGCATGAATATCTTGGTGATGGTTCTCTATTTTGGTTTGATATTTTTTTTTGGTATTACTAACATTGCATCTGATGTAGTAAGAGCAAACATGAACATAAAGTATAGGCTTATGGGGAGCTGTGGTTATGAAAGTTCAACATTTTAGTTTTTGTACGTAGATTACATGAAGGACAATCACATATATACACGAGTATATTACATGAAGGACAATCACATATATACACGAGTTTTGATCTAGACAGTTGCCTATGTTCCTATGAGATGAAGAAACAATGGGACAAATTCAGGGAGAGTTTATGATATGCTTCAACCAATTATTAATTGGCTTACTGATCCTGACATTGATTGGTTATAGTGTGTTGATGATGCTAAAATATTACTTAGATATGATATTGGTTTATGATGGTTCATGAGTTGCTACAATATGTCATGGATTCTTTGGTTCTTTCGATGAATTTGCTGACTGATGAGTTGGATATGATCAGATTTGACAGTGAATAGTTGGCACAAGTTCAGGGGGAGAATTTTCTTCTAATAGTACATTGTTGGCATTATCATTTCTTGAGAATTCCTTAATGATGTTCATGATAAGCAAATATATCATTGGTGAAGTATTGTTGTTGCTACTGAAGACACATATGCTGTTGTCATTAGTAATGATGAAGTCTTGGATGATGACTATATATTGCTTAAGTTTCACACTTGATGTTGCATATGGTGAATTTATGGATGATACCCACATGTTGATGCTGCTGATCAGGTTTGTGATGAAAAACGATTGTCTTTGTTTCAACACCTGGTGATGATGCATGTATATGTTATCTATATGCTACATATGATATGTTTCTTAAGGATTATGGCTTATGCTACAATTGGTTGATGTTGATGAATTCATACATATTTCTATCTCTATTTCATGGGTTTTTAATGATGGATGCATGAAGATAATATGATGGCATTGATATTGCTGATTATAACTCTTCCTATACGTGGAAAAGGCATGTTAGATGAAGTCAAGAGGATGCTTATTGATATGTTACTGCTACACTACTTGGTGATGCTTGGAAACACTAAACATTTGGTCACATATTGATGACTACATTGTCCTAGGTAATGATTATGAGGATGTTTATGTTGATATCTATGTTGTTGTGATCATATGTTCATGTTACATGTTCCTATATGGTGTATGATGGTTACTGATGACTATCATGGTATTTATACCTCATGAGCGAGGTTCTTGGTTTTGGTTAAAAATTTCATATTTGTCTCTTGATGTAAAGGTCATATAAAGACCCATGTTGTAAATCATTGTAAAATTCAGTTATGTATGGGTTATTGAGGTCAAGTCATGTCATCCCATTATGTTGGGACATTGATGTAATATGTAACCCCAATGTGTTTTATGTAATCATGAGTCATTGGTGATAAGAAAGGTCATACTTGGTTGAGTCGTAAATTCGAGTACTTCATTGAAGAGTCATCATATACTTAGGTGGAGCATGGTCATTATACAGTCTTCATCTTTAGAAGATCAACCCTATAGTGATCCTCTCTAACCAGGGGAAGAGAAGTCTCCATTCAACATTGGTCAACCCTTTTCCCTTGATGTCAAAGGGGGAGAGAAGCTTGGTGTTTAGAGATATGTATTGGGAGAGAAGCTTGGTGTCTAGCTTTATATGTTTACAAATGTTTTTTCCAGTGTTTAAAAACACTAAAGTGGTTGCCATCAAGTCCAAAGGGGGATATTGTTGGAATTATGGCTAATATGTTGTCCTTTATGACAAACTTATTGATAGAGATGTCAACATGATGGTTATACAAATGCTACAGGTGATATGAATAAAGGAATATCAGTTCAGAGACATATGGATGGAAAAGATAAAGTGTGAGAAAGTATATGTAGGTCTGGTGAAGCAAGATCGCATACATACGCGGGTATGGTGAAGATAAGTCGCGTACATAATTCACACCATGGTATTATGAATACCAGGGGTCTTTACCATGGTATTGGCCCATAATATTTTGGGCAACAATGGATATTTGATACCGTTAAATAATACTTACAACATAACCAAGGTATTTACCTAAGGTATTGGTAAAGGCAAATACTATATAAAGAGATGCAGATCAAGGTGTTAAGTGTGTATGTGTAATTATTGGGTTGCCTATGAATGATTTGAAATAGGTGTGCACCAAGGAGCATGGATGTGGGTGCACTCGTACTTGTATGAGTCTGCGTTAGTACAAGATTGTAAGATGTCTTCCTTTATAATAAAAGAAGAAGACAAAGATGACGAAAAGGATGGTTTTCTCCCACATTGGGTTTCCACCTAAAATCCTAGTGTTCATGTGTGTTGATGATCTATTTGTTCTTTGCTTCTCATGGTTTCTACTTAATGACTGAATAATGAAGTAATGATACACTGGTTAAGGATGAATAATTACTGAACTAAATGATAAATTAGTTATCTGGATATACGCTATTTGTATTCATCACAGTCACATATATACAATGGTTTCCTGAATAACAATAGCGTACATAAACCAGAATAAGAAATTGAAAAGTTGAAGTGAGTTTAAAATACTGATTCACCCCCCTGCCCCCAAGTATTTTTCCCAACACCATATTGATTTTTTAGCCTCGAAAGGTCTTGTGCATATGTTAAGTGTCTAGCATGCAGGAGAGAATTCCCCTTTAGGTGGTTGTTCAAGAAGAGAAAGTAATATGATTTATTTCTTAACTTAGAAAAATCACATTAATTAATTTAATTTATTAATGTTGGCTAATTGAACAAATTTCTAAGGACAAATAATGTAATTATTGAAGTGACTTAGATATAATATTAACCTTTGATCTAAGTGGATTAGGATTTAATCCTATCCGTATATCACTTTGGAGATTGAGGGTTAGGGATTTTGCTAAATTTGAAATTATAAAAGGAGCCTAAGGGAGAGGATGAAGACACAATTCTTTTGGAGAGATTCTAGTAGATTTGCGTGAGTTCTTTGTAGGTTTGTCATAAGCTAAGGAAAAAGAAAACTGTTTAGGGAAAGGAAGAATTTGTAGGAGGGCCACATGTGGAAGTCATGAGGGTTTGTAGAGGCCAATAAAGGGTTGCATGTGTCAGATCAGATTGAGAAGAGGATGCACTAGATAGTCACATGTGTGATGTAAATGGGTAGTTTCAATTGCACATGTGAGGTAAAGGAGCTATTTGGAGGGCCACACGTGTGAGAGGTTATTGCAAATTTATTGTTGGTTGAAAATTTAAGAAACTTTTAGGTTGTCATTTGCTGTATTTTCTGTAATTTTATAATGGTCGTTTTGTAAAATTTTCGGCAATTTTATTGAAGGAGAGTTTTGTTGGATAAAATTTCTATTTGTTTTAGTGGCTAATTTATGGGCTATTTGCAACTGATTTTTCTAAGCATTTTCCCGTACAAATTACTATTTAAAAATGGAGAACACCAGGGCATTTATTTTAGCGATATCAGAATTTTATTTGAGAATAAATTAATTTATGGGTGTAAAAATAAATCAGATCCGATGTTGAACGTTCATAAGGTATCAAAGCACTAGAAAATCTAAGAGGAGAAGGAAGATCAGTAAGCACATAGGATTACTTTTATTTTTTTTTTTTTTTATTTTTATTAGTTGAAGGATTTTGCAGTTAAGGGTTTGATCTAGGAGAATGACTTCTACCAGGTCGAGGTTTGAAGTCTAGCTGGAAGGGGCATCTAATTTGAGGCCATGGGAGGAGATATTTTCATTGATTCTCATAGAAAACAACCTATGGGAATTTGCTGATACTGACATACAAAATCCATGCCACTCTTAATTTGAAGGGTGTGAAAGCTAGATGCATTATCTTGGACACTATAAAGGTTCATATGATCCCTCACATATTACGATAGAAAATTTCCCTTGAGATGTGGATAGGTTTGACAAAGCTATACTAGAGTGATAACCACAATTGGAAGATGTTGTTGAGAAATAAGTTAAGAAACACTAAGACGAATCGACTAGACATAAAGGCATCATATCTCACTAGGATTCAACAAGTTCGAGATGAGCTTGCAATTGTTGGAGAAGTTGTTCCAGAGAGTGAACTTGTTAAGATATCCTTGAGCAGATTTTCAAAACAACGGGATATCTATGAAAATTTCACTACTAAAATCCTATTGCACCAACTAGAATTATTTCTTCTAACTATAAATTAATTTAACAGTTTATTGCTACAACAATAACGAAAAAATCACACTACAACCTTCACAAAAAATATTTCGGAAAATAATAGTGTTGGACACTGAGAAATATGCACACACACATAAAAATATTGCACAATTATTTTTGTACAAATGTCCCCGGAAAAATCCAACATGAGAAAACCAATGCAACAATTGAATGTTTTTAGTATTAAGTAACAGTGAGAAATTTTGAGTACAATAAATATCGCCAAACCGATGAATCTCTCTAAGAGGAATACAGACCAAAGTTATTTGGGGGAATTTACCCTTACTCAGAGTAATCTTGACACTTGAATTCCACTGAAAAGTTAGCAATCCAACGAGCTTCTACGCATACCTAAGTCACCCTAGCATAATCCCTTTCACGCTCTGTTTGAATCAACTTATGATCTAGCCATCCTGCCTGCTGCTGACTAGGAAAATGCTTCTCCGACCTTTTGAAAAAATTTCCCAGCCTATGGAACTAAAAACATATTCTTATTCATCTAGATCAAATTGCTCTTCTTGGGGCTCTGTGCTTCCTTTGCGCAACCTCCTCGAGAAAATCTCGGCCTCCTCTTTCTGACTCTACGAAATTAGAAAACTTCCTATGAGCTCACTGTCTCTGCCCCTCTTTGCCTTTGCTTCCCTTCCCTAGCTCAAACTCTTTTGACAAGTGCTATTTCTCTTTGGAGGATTGAACTGCCCAAGGAAATTGATCTCAAGTGTGTTTTCTCCATATACCCATCAAATTTTTCTTATATTCTTCTATTGGACCTCCAACGAACAAGATTAAAACTTAATCAAGGGCCAAGATCATATATGGGTTGATCTATGTGAGTTTTTAGATGATTCACACCTTTTTTTTCCCATAAGAAAAAATGTAATTTCATTAAAGAAAGAAATTACATTTTGTAGATGCGTATGCATATGCTGAACATGTCAATGACCAGCTGTCATCATCAAGAGACCAATGTTTTAATATGTTGTTACCTTGATCCACGCAGGGAGGTAACAATCCAGAAAAAACTGAAAGATACAAATGATATAAAACCAAAATTGTCTAAAAGATGATATATATGTACATAATAAAAAAACAATATGCCCTGTAAATTTATGCATTAATGTCCATGAAAGGACAATGGTAATATTGATAGTGTGCTCCATCGATCAGTTCTCGGATCATCAGAGTGCCTGGTTCCCAGAGCGCAACTTCTTTGGAAAGGCCGTCAGCTGTAGTGTTCCGCTCCCCGAGATGTTAGAGTCTCCGGTTACAGACATGGAACAATCAATTGGCAGGGGAGGAGGACGCAGGGGAGGCCTTCCTCGCTTCTTCTGAGTAGACTTGGCAGGAGTTGAAGCCAAATCCATAGGGGCTATTGGTGCTTCAGTCCTCCTAGTAGGGTATGCAGCATGCCGAGGCAGTTCCTCCGTTATTCGAGGCTGTTCTTCCTGTTCAGAAGCTTCTCGAGATAGTGGCTCCTATCTTGAAGGTTTCCTGGATGGTCCTCCATTAAGGGGGAAATCTTTAAAAAAATGCCCAACTTTGCAGCATCCCTTGCACCTGAATGGGACTCCCTCATAGTCTAGGATCTGTCGCCTAGATATATTTCTCCATTGTATATTGGTATGTTCCAGAAGTCCATCAGTCAAATTCATGTGAACTAGGATCCTCGCATAGGCCATACGCCCTGAGGTCTGAAAGGAAGCATCAAAAGTGAGATAGTTACCAATAGCGTTCCCAATTCTTTTGAAAATGTCCTTCGTCCATAAGTGAAATGGAAGCCCCAGGAGACGAACCCAGATAGGTCCCACATCCACCCTTTCTTGTTCAGGATAGAACATCGGCGTCCACCTCCAAAGAAGTATAGGGGCTTGGCCAATGTGCCAAACAGTTGACAGGACCCAATTGGTGTGAGCCAAACAACTAAACCATAGTGCGAACCAACCTTTAACATAAGTCTACACCCTAGGGGGGTCATTTAGATGATGGCCCCATACCTCCATCATCCATTTCTGTAGTCGCTCCACACTATAGTGTTTGCCTCTGACTCGGCCAACAAGAACTTTCTCCGCCGACTCCATAGTCTCCAACAATGGTGTATCCTCTGTGATCTTGAGGAAGACTTTGCAATTTTGAAGCTTAAGGCTCCACTTCCTCTTAGACCCCTCTTTGAACCTGGTGGCCAATGCTTCAGGTATGTCAGAAGGTTGTGTAGTCATCGGTGAGGATGAAACTCTAGCTACGGCAGACAGGATGGAGGCAAAGAAACCCAGGATGGAGCCAATTCCAATGAAATTACCTTGCAAGGGAGCCACTGGGGAAAGAACGGTAGAAGTGGCGGATGTCTAAGATGTGGAAGCCAAAAGGTGGTTAGTCGAGGGTTTGCTGATGCCAGACGAGGAGGGGTTCGAAATAGAGACCCCTCCTAGGGTTTGTCCACCCAGGGTATTCTGAGGCTCAACAAAAGCCAAGGAATTTGGTGAGAGCAACTGAGAAATGTAGTCAAGGTCAGGGTTTACAGGGGTGTCTTCGGGCAGTGAGACCGACGTGATACGAGGGCTAGAGATGGAGGGAAGGGCACCTATCTCTTCAGAGAGATCATTGTCAAAAGAGTAGAAACCCTCCAGAGTGGTCCTGGGTTCCGTTCAAATGGGCTCACCTTCCAATGGGTCCTTAGAATAGTCTAGGAGGTTGCCCATAACTGTCAAACTTGCTTGTTGACAGTTGTTTGAAGATTCAAAGCAAGAAACAGGGAGATGGGTATTCGGTGGGAATGTTAAACTGCCCAGGTAAAAACACCAAACTGGTAACAGCTGAGGTTAAGGTGAACGTGAAAGAGAAGCGGCAAGGAAGGAAATAGGTAACGTGGGCAGTCGAAAGTAGAGGCGGTAGCAGTAGAAGCTTACGGGGGAAGTTGGTGATTGTGGTCTGCATACCCTGTACTCCGTAGCTGTGAACAGTGCATGAAACCTAGCTCCCGCCCCATCTTGGTCAGAAAGAGAGATGATTCACACCTTATCTTAATTAATACTGATTAATTTACCAGTTTTCCTAAGTTTAGACTTAGGAAACATTTAAAAACAGGCTAATAAACTAATTGAGACACTTCTAGGTGGAATTTCCAGAAACTATTTCTGGGTTATGGCGAGCTCCTGTGTTCAAATTTTCGAGACTAGAACACCTCCGATGATACAAAAACTAACACTCCCTTTTAGCGAGGAAGGTGTTCTAGTGCTGCGCCACTATGACAACGCCCTATCTCTGTATCATCCTCTATCACACTGCTGATGTCTAGCCACTATGACTACCTGCCACTACCCACCGACCAGTGCGCAAATATGATGCTGCATCTACGCTACTATTGACACTTCTATACTGCTTCCAACTTTGCATTTGCACTACAAATCCCTCTCATACATTGTTGTTGCAATTGCAACTGAGAAACATCCTAAATAGTTAATCAGCTGTGTTTATTTCATATGAATCCTAAGTCCTGACTGCTACTAGCCACTTCACTGTCTACTGAAAAATCTGCACTGCTGCCAACACTGCACTGTACTCCTCAACACCCGACTGCTACTAGTTTGTAACTTTCACTCTAGAATCTGATTGCATCCTTAACACTGTTCCACCCTGCTACTGAACAATGTGGGACCCTGTAGAAAAGTAATGATCCATGAGTAGCACACCTCAATGAACCTTGCCCAATCTCTGCAATTATGGGACTATAGCTCCATATCACCCCACCTTTCTCCTGGAGGTATAGTTGCAAACATAGCGAAATATTCCTCCAGCGTGGAGGGTAATTTATCTATCTCTGCAGACGCTGCCACCTAGTCTAGCTTCTCCTACTTGTCCTTCTTCTTGAGAGGACACTAAGTACTATAGTGATCAAACTTATTACACCTAAAACATGTTGAAAATTCAACAAGAAAGTCTCAATTTTGAATTTTCCTTAATCAAATTGAGGGAATTCGAAATTCCACATTAGTAAACAACTTGGAGGAGTTAAGTGAGGTGACATGACTCTTTTTACTCAGTTAAGAACACTCAATTCTAGTTAATGAGTTGATGTTCAATTTGCTTGAGTTGATTCCTAAAAAAAAGGAGCCTAGCTCAGTTAATTCGAATTGGGGAAGCCTGAGTTTAGTTTAGTAAGATTAATTGCTAATTTGTATTAATCTATTTCAGTTAAATTGATTTATGGTCAATTAAACTAGTTCTAAATGTTAGAGGAACTAGTGGTGGTCAAGTTGTGGAAGTGGAACTTCAACCACACTTAGTGATCAACCAATTAACTAATCAATCACCCCAAAATAGTTGATGGATTTAGAGAATTCAAGTTACCTAGTTGAAATGGAGATTCCAAGGTAGTGTATTATCAGTTTTAGACTATTCCCATTGGTACAAGTGGTGCATGCAGTCAAAGAAAGGACCTAGAGGAATTGCACAATACAATTGAGGGAATTTCCTAATTAATAGGGGCCTAATTTATCAAGGAAAAATGCGAGGAAATAGGATCTTGGAGGGCTTGAAAATTGGCTAAGTGTTGGCCAGAGTCAGTTAGTTAGGCCTAGAGATAGACTTCATACACTTGCATGTTATGCTAAGGCTTGAGCAAGCATATGTATTCTTTGATTTTGAAATACACATAGGAAGGGGTTTTGAGCATTTTATTTCCCCTAGATAAATATCTATATGTAACCCAATCTAAGTTAGAGAAAGGGTTGGATGCTTGAGAGTCTTTTGGAGGTTTTGTTCTTGATTACTTTGCAGTAATACAAGCCATTTGCAACAATTATTTAAGAATTCATGTGGTATGACCTCGTAGTAGTGATTTTCTTCTGTGATCCACTTTTATGAATGTTTAATGTATCTTATTTCCATGTTTATGCTTTCAATGATCTTCCTATGAGTTTGATCAACACAATTCTTAAAGTTTAAGCTCTCTTTTGATAGGAATTTCATCTTTATTTTATCTATCTTCTGATGAATGAATTCATGCTTGCCATTCTCATTCTGAACCTATTTTTTTCAACCCTACACTACACCGACAAAGCCTCAAAGTTTCATTGAGACATACCTACCTTGCTCCTTTTTATTTCTACAACTGAGTTTTTCCTAAAACCCTAGCCTTGGTTCCTTAACTCATGCTTCATATAGCGAAACCCTAAATTTCAAAACCTTACATGAGCTGAAATATCTAGCCTAATATCTTTTTCCCACTCCAGTCATATTTGGTTATGAGCTTTCTAGAGAGAGCCCTCTCTGGTTTAGCAGGGCTAGCTACTAAACCCTAATTGGTATGAGGTTCCCTACGTCGATCTCCTTTCTCAGCCTTGGTATATTATGGAGGATAACAATGGATACAATCATTCATTGGATAAAGTCGTGGATTATGCAACAAACAATCTCATCAAGAGGGTTACCTGAGGAATTCATTAAGGGATTTTAAAGACACTAAATTTCATGCTACATTAATAACAATGAAGGAATTATTTTTTTAGAGCATAGGAAATGGTTCAAACCTTGCAACCAAATATTATAGTGAATCCTTTGGCAGGTCTTTTATTTTCTGTTATTTCTCCTCAACCTCCTTAAGACATAACAACCTTATGTTTTATTGTTTGTTCTGCTATGTAGAGATATGTACACAAATCTCTCTAAGAAAACCATCCAATCCAATTAGAATATCATCCATGAGCATAAAAAATAAAATAAAGGAAATATTATGATTGAATCCTTTGAAGAATAGTACTTGAACAAGAAACATTGACTTGTAGGTGGGGAATCTCATCGTAAGCCTTAGCAAGAAATTATTCAATGTTCAAATCATCCTGATAGAAATTTTCAGTGCTACCTTTTTTCTTCTATCACTAAATATGTTGCATAGAAACACACATGAAACCACCAATAACATGATGGAAAACACAAAAATAAATATACCAATCCTCAAGGTGAGTGATCATTAGTTTTATACATTGGAATTAGTACTAGAATTGATGAAATAATTCATCTTTGGATAAATTAAAATGGTTTTATATGTGGAGAAAATTTCATGTTTCCAAATAAATTGAAATGATTATAGCTCTAGAGAAACTAGATAGATACATGACTCTCACTTAGAAGATTGTTGTAGTTCCATTCTATAAAAAATGAATATGGAGAAAAAGAGATTTATAAAAAATTTAGTGCATCATAAAGTCGGAATCCAATAAGATCATATAAAAAAAAGTTAGCATGTTGTGAGGATGAAATATGATCAAATGAGATCAAAATAAGGGGTGATATATAGAGGATCAATGCATAGGACAAGTAGCAAACGACAATAGGCTAACAAGTTTTTGTGAAACCACCATATTTGGATAATAGGTTTGTGACAAGGTTGAGAGGTATTCCATACCATAAAACACGACTTAAGCATAAATATCATATATATAGTATCTACTTATATGGAAATTTGGTATTCCTCTTTTTAACTCTCTATATAACAATTTTTATGTTAGGTGTATATATCAAATCTCTTAGAGAAATTTTCATTTTGGCTTGCATCTATATTTGGCTAATAACACTAACAAATAATATTACTATTACTATTTGTTACAAGTATTACATTTTTTTTTGAACCTAACATATGATGATGTAGAGTTATCTACGTAACAAACATGACAACATCTCTATCACACTAGACTACAAATGCACCTTACTGCTCTTGGTCCCATCATATTCAATAGCTTCAATGCCAAAGTTTATTAAGATCATACAAAACCATAAACTAGATTTCAAGGAAAAACTAAACATCTTTTTTCCCCAGGGTAATCATACCATTCAAGAAATTTCTTTATCTTCTTGATTTTTCACCATGTTGAAGTCACCATAGACAAGACCTAAGGCCTTTTTCAACTTATCAACCATCTCTTCTAAAAGAGATTCTTTTCTTTGCATCATTAAGCACTACGATGTAACCCAATTTTGACTTGTGAAAGGTATTGGATTATATTATTATAAAATTATAAATGCATGGTTATTGTTATGGGATTCAATCCACGCAGGATTAAATAAATGACCAGTTAATGGGCCAAAATGTTCTGCCAATAGTAAGGGGATATCCCCGGTGCGAAGTTCCAATTAGAACTTACACCATTTGGAATAGGAGTCCCATGCAGTATGTGGCCCTAATTGTCGTCATGTTTCTTTGAGTTTTGTTTTGGACTCAAGGAGCACCATGTGAGAGAACTAATATAACTCTTGAAAAATACAAGTTAAATAGCTTTATGAAATACTATGCAAGTAAGCTACAACAAACACTTCCACATCCAAAGTAAACAACATGAATATTTAAAAGAAGCATGTTAGCATACTTCAATTAAGATTCATGGATAAATAATAATTCATTTATCGATTGATAATTAGTTCACAACCAACAAAGACAATAAAATCATAAATAGCACACAACTTTGAATAAGATGCATGTTATACTCAACAAAATAGTTCATTAACTTTAACACATGTAAACACAAACACATACCATCGAATCACCAAGAGAAGAGTCCCACAATGCTCAACAATACATGTATGAAATTGTCGGCTTGGCTCAATGAACTTCTTAGTAGTATGTATAAATGTCTAGATCACCATTACATTAGACAATTTTTTAATATTACTTTACTTTTATCTATGTTCCACAATATTTATTAGCACGAGATTTAATAAGTTTTTTTATTATACTATTTCTAATATTTTAATTTTATCCAAATCCCACAATATATGGCACTATTATTAAAATAATTGTCTACATATATTTTATATTAAAATTTAACTGTCTTTATTTATATTTTAGATTTAAATGCCTGCACACACACACACACACACACATATATATTTTACGTGTTTTTTTAACGTCGTTGTCTACTAATGCCATAAATTCGCCCATAATATATTTTTAAACTGAAATCCGATAATCTGTCCTTTATGAAATACATTTTTTTAACTATTTAATATAATTAGCTATTTAACTATTTATATTTAACTATATATTTTATATTTTTTGGCAGAATCCGATATTTCTCCTTTATCGATAGTTTTTTATTATTAAACTATTTTTAACTATTTATATTTAACTATATATTTTTATATTTTTGCTAGAATCCAATATTTGTCATTCTGGATTTTATTTTTTATTTATTTTTTTATTTATTTTTTAATCTTTTTTATGTTTAACTATTTACTATTTAATATTTAATTATAACTCATTTACTTTTAATATTTTAATATAACTATAACTATTTGTATTTATATTTTTATATTTAACTATTTTTTGGTGTTTTTTTGGGCATGGTATTCAAATGAGTTTTTCTTTATGCGATATTTTTTAATTATTTAATTTTTTATATTTAACTATATATTTTTATATTTTTGGCTAGAATCCAATAATTTGTCATTTTTGGAATATCTTTTTTATATATTTAAGTATTTTATGTTTAACTATTTAACTATTTTATATTTAATGTCGGGAAAGGAAGCGAATGCAGAAGAGAAGGTTCACAGTTGGAGCTCACCTGATGGCGAGGGTATCTGCAATCGCAGTACGGGCTGGAGAAACTCCTGTACCTGGTGATCTGGGTCTCAAAGAAGGTCGCAAGGCATGATCTCGTAGTGAATATGTCAAACAACAAAGCTACAAAAATCAACAAAAACTTCCAGACGCGGAAAGTTTATTCCATCGGCAAAGGAAAATCGTACTCTCACTAGATCCAAGTTTCGTCCATGGAGAGGGCCAGATCTTATCAGATCTGATCAATCCAAAGTTAGATCGACACTCAATTTGGGCAAATCTGGAAGCTTACCCTAGATTTGGGATCACTATCTATAGATCCACCGACTTGGAGTCAAAATACAGATCAAAGTTTGATGAAACACTTGACAGATGGATGCTAGGGTTTACGGTCATGAACGCCAATGCAGTTGCAACCTTGAATGAGATAACAACGAGGGGAGTGCACGACGGTTTGCTGCAGAACCTAAGGTATGGGCTACACAACACTATAAGTTGGATAGGCTTACTTTATAGCAATGGGGTTAAGAAGGAGATATGGTAGGTTCTTCTAGAGACCTCTCAGAACAGATCTGCACCCCAATCCCCAATGAGCAACTTAAACCCTACTTTGCATCATTAATTACAGATGGTGGACGATGCAGAGAGACTGTTTATCAACATTATTGTGCCAGAAGATCCACAAGGCAGATGCGTCGACTTCCACGAATTGAAAAGCTCGGATATAGGTCTTCCGGCAGAATAATGCAATGATTTTAAGCTCTTGTCTAAAGCCATGGATCTGAGAATGGATAGGGTATATTAGAACATATCTAGCGCCGACGCCGCTCTGTAGCAACTCGTTAAGGAAAATCACAAAGCTGTTGGAACCAACCTCGACCCTATCCCACGTGGCCACCCTTCCTTAGATGCTATTCTTAGATATTTCCACAGCACATATCCATAGAAGAAAGGATCAGTTGGGTCATTGAGAGGACCAGATCCATCAGAATCAGAACCTTTAGCAGCAGATCGAGCCCCACATCAGGCAGATCCAGTCAATCCTGACCTAGATCTAGTTCAAATATTCATAAAAACACCAGATAGAAAAAACATATGCAGGAGAATTGCGAGAGGGAGACGAATCCAAGATCTAAGGTGCGAAATCCAGACACACATGGGCATACAAATAAGCATGCAAAACATGATTTACTCAGGACACAACCTACAGGATAACCACACATTACAAGATTACGGTATTGGCACAGACTCAAATATCATAGTCAATTTGTGGCTGCGAGGTGGATGCTCTGGTACCATCTCCAAGGGCACATGCATGTTTAAGGACGCAGTCAAAGGAAAAGAAAAAGCCCAAACCAAACCAACATAATGCCTTGAACTATTAGGGCCCTACATAGTGGAGCAAAGATCACTGAATCCTGCCTTCACAGTCTCAATATCGGAGGTAAATGGGTTGTACACTGATTTCCTTACCAAAGCAGTGATATGCAGATTTAATGTGTTATATACCTAGGGGGGATAATATGGGGTACCAAGGGAGGTACCCAAGGTAATAATGTAATAATGGGATGGGCTATAGTAATAAATAAGGTGGTTAACCCATATCATGTAAGGGACCACAAGTAGTTAGTAATAATGTAATGGGCCCATGGTATTAGTCGATGGTATGAGGGAACCATGGTAATGATCCATGGTATTGTATGTATGAGGCCTATATAGAGGCTAGAGACTTCACGTCAAGAAATATTGTCAAGAACTATTGTATGAATAAGCATATGGCTTGTGGAGTGTTCTCCTTCCTTAAGGAGTGAATGTATGGTGTTGCCCTACCTTAAGGGTTTGATTAATAAAGAATCATTTATACCAATTTTTGTAGATCTAACCTAGAAATATTATAGATCTGATATACAAATATAAGACAATGCAAATAAACCCAGAAATAACTTGAAATGATTCTTTATTGATCAAACCCTTAAGGTAGGGCAACACCATATATTCACTCCTTAAGGAAGGAGAACACTCCACAAGCCATATGCCTGTTTCATACAATAATCCTTGACAATTCCTTCATATCCTCCATGTGGAGTCTCTACCCTCTATATAGGCCTCATACATGCAATACCATGGATCATTACCATGGTTCCCTCATACCATCCACTAATACCATGGGCCCATTACATTATTACTAACTATTTGTGGTCCCTTACATGATATGGGTTAACCACCTTATTTATTACTATGGCCCATCCCATTATTACATTATTACCTTGGGTACCTCCCTTGGTACCCCATATTATCCCCCCTAGGTATATAACATTCCACCCCCTAAGCATGTTTCGTCCCCGAAACATGGGAAGAACACAAATAATAAGATCTACTCA
Source organism: Pinus taeda (assembly GCA_000404065.3). NCBI lineage: Eukaryota > Viridiplantae > Streptophyta > Pinopsida > Pinales > Pinaceae > Pinus > Pinus taeda. The sequence goes on along the minus strand of APFE030069608.1, from coordinate 13,566 downwards.
AAAGAGTAGTCCACTGATACCATGCACGTGCATCTAGCCATCCAAGAGAAAGGTGAACCCTCGATCTCGCTGGTGCCTCGCTCGCTTGAGATGGAAGTTGACCGTGGCAGCCCTTCTGTG
>APFE030069608.1:0-12886 GCA_000404065.3 Pinus taeda | reverse complement strand
TTGGCTGGAACTTGCATTTTTTTTGCCAAATTAACATTGATAAAATTATGCTTGCAACTAGGATTTATAGACACAACGATCTTCTCCTTCTGAATCAACCCATGAACCTGCAATAAGGATATACCAGTAGGAAATAACTCCACATGTTTCCCCTTATCTTGTTTTCTAACCCGAGACCATTTGTCCATAAGGAGTTTTTTCATTTTTTCATCCGGGCATTTGGCCAAGTTAGTGATGCCCAGTGATTTCCACCATATGGCTGCCTCTTCTTTCAAAAAAAGTGGTACCATATAATTCCATCCCTCCCCAAATATGTTCTTTAGATTTTGTATGAATTCTTCAATAGTAGGGCTATCATCTTTTCCAGTAAACTTTGCCATGAAGAGGGTTTGAGAAAAAATTCGCTTACTTGGCGAAAATTTGAAAGGGCCACAATTCCGTCAATATTGCTCAGAATCCTTATTATAACATGTTTTCAGAAATAGAACAATCATTCTGCATCAGCCCATGTGATAGAAATCTTGATCTAGGCACTAGAATTTTAGATCTGCGCTGCAACTCTCTCGTCGTCACCAAAATTTCTGCAAAAAAGAGATGATTTTAAATCAACGATATCTCCCTCATCCGGACTCCGATTCGACCGATTTTTTTTGAAATCGGGTATTTTTTTCACATAGAATCCAGATCTACAATTAGATTTTGCAGATCTTGCACCAGGATGTCCAGATCTGTGCCGCAAACTCGCTGCCCTGAAAAATTATCTGCAACCCCACTGATTTTTAGATTAGCGATATCTCCTTCATCCGGACTCCGATTCAGTCGATTGTTTTTTTGAAATCAGATACTTTTTCACATAGAAACTAGATCTGCAATTAGATTTAGTAGATATTGCACCAAAATGTATAGATCTGATCTGCAAACTCGCCGCCCCTGAAATCCTGCAAAAAATAAAATAAAAATTCTCCACTTTTTTGCCCAAGAAAGTGCTCTGATACCAATTGTTGTAGATCTAACCCAGAAATATTATAGATCTGATATAAAAATATAAGATAATGCAAATAAACCCAGAAATAATATGAAATGATTCTTTATTGATCAAACCCTTAAGGTAGGGCAACACCATATATTCACTCCTTAAGGAAGGAGAACACTCCACAAGCCATATGCCTGTTCACACAATAGTTCTTGACTATATTTCTTGACGTGGAGTCTCTAGCCTCTATATAGGCCTCATACATACAATACCATGGTTCCCTCATACCATCGACTAATACCATGGGCCCATTACATTATTACTAACTACTTGTGGTCCCTTACATGATATGGGTTAACCACCTTATTTATTACTATGGCTTATCCCATTATTACATTATTACCTTGGGTACCTCCCTTGGTACCCCATATTATCCCGCCTAGGTATATAACATAATGGGTTTTGGCCCAAATCTGATCTTTTGCACCAATGGATATTTGATGGATGTCCACCAACATGTGCAATCTTATTATGTTCTAAAGATTTTTTTATTGTCAGATTTAACACAGTTCAAGAAAAGAAAAATATACTTAATAAAGGACCATGGTTCTGGGGCAACACAGGACTCTTCATGACCCCTTAGTTCCTTGAATTTGACGCCAACATAATGGTGGTATCAAAAATGCCAGTTTGGGTCAGATTACACAACCTCCCACTACACTTCTTGCATCATCAAGTGCTAGAAGGTATAGGGAACTCCTTGGGGAAGTTTCTAAAGATCGACGCGGATAGATATGCAAGAGGCATATTCAACTTCGCCAGGATATGCAACGAAGTAGACCTTAGTCAAGGACTACCAGACAAAATCACATTGATCTTCGATGATACACTATGGACACAACCTCTGGATTACGAAAATACAACTTTTCGATGTTGTGGATGCCTGCAAACAGGCCACCTCTACAGTGCCTGTCCATAAGCTAAAAAAGATCCCAAAAGGAACAAAAAGAAACCCAAAAAACCAAAAGGCTGGGAATGCGTAGACATTTTGGAAGAAGAAGTTGGACAAGAAGAAGAAACATAAAATAATGAAGAAAAGGATATACAAAAAGGACCAGAACATCACACAAACGGAGGAGACAAACCATGCCACTGCCTGCATATTGAGGCCCAACAACCCCTTGTCCCATCAGGAGCTCCAAATAACAAGAATGGAAGTACATTGTAGTAAACGAACACATGGATCTGAAGGATGTGATTCTGACAAAGAATATCCTATACCTAGAGATGAAAATCAGATGTCCATTGTAACTACCACTCCCAACACTGGAGGTTGGAGAAAAGTGGAAAAGAAGAAAGGTAGAAAAGAATAGGTAGCTTTAATTTCTAGCTTTCTTTTTTTCTATTCTGTATTAACAGAAACAACTAATTCTGCATATGCTATTTAACATCTACAACATGTAATTTTGTCTTATGAATAAAATTATGATTTTTCCAAGGGGAAAAAAAACTATTTTATATTTAATTATAACTACATTTTATTTTTAACTATTTTATATTTAACTATAACTATTTGTATTTATATTTTATATTTAACTATTTTTTTGGTGTTTTTTGGGGTGCGTAGACATTTTGGAAGAAGAAGTTGGACAAGAAGAAGAAACATAAAATAATGAAGAAAAGGATATACAAAAGGACCAGAACATCACACAAACGGAGGAGACAGACCATGCCACTGCCTGCATATTGAGGCCCAACAACCCCTTGTCCCATCAGGAGCTCCAAATAACAAGAATGGAAGTACATTGCAGTAAACGAACACATGGATCTGAAGGATGTGATTCTGACAAAGAATATCCTATACCTAGAGATGAAAATCAGATGTCCATTGTAACTACCACTCCCAACACTGGAGGTTGGAGAAAAGTGGAAAAGAAGAAAGGTAGAAAAGAATAGGTAGCTTTAATTTCTAGCTTTCTTTTTTTCTATTCTGTATTAACATAAACAACTAATTCTGCATATGCTATTTAACATCTATAACATGTAATTTTGTCTTATGAATAAAATTATGATTTTTCCAAGGGGAAAAAAAACTATTTTATATTTAATTATAACTACATTTTATTTTTAACTATTTTATATTTAACTATAACTATTTGTATTTATATTTTATATTTAACTATTTTTTTGGTGTTTTTTGGGGCATGGTTATTATGTCAAATGGATCCACAATTTTAATTTATATTTTTTCACTAATATTTACATTGCATTAATAATTTTTTTGATGTTCTAGTTCATATGGTAAGGTAAGTAAATAATATTAATAAAACATTTCACGCATAACCAAATTAATAATAAAATATTTCAAGGATACCCAAATTAAACAATTTAAAATTATTTAGGACATGTACCTCTTTTTAAAGTTAAAGGAATTTGATTGGTTTACAGATTATGACATAGAAATTACGTGACAAATTTTATGGGCAATTTTAGGCTAAAATTTCCTGTAATGCAAGAAGTATCCATTAAATCCAATAGTGGAGATGCTAAGCTATCACTTGATTTATCAAAAGAATGTATAAGCTCTTGAAAACAAGGTTCTCAAAATTAAGTCATAAAACTAAAATTTCTTTTGTTATAGCTATGATGTTATATTTATATAAAAAGTGAGGTGACTTTTCACCTCCCCTCATGACCCTTCAACAATCCTTGTGACTTTTCAACTTCCACTTAATTTTACATTTCTACCTTTATTATATTTCTAATTTCAAAAATGTTTTTATTGACAAAATTACAGCGGAAATTAAGAAACATTTTTTTTCGTGGAATAAAGTGCATACTAGGCATATTGGGTGCCTCAATGTGTAACTCTTGAGTCAAATATGTGTGAAAAGCATTGTATTATACAATGACTAATGTGACCTTGTGTGTTAATTCATTATAAAATCTCACTTGACATTCCAAAGTATCAGGGAGCAAGACCTTTGATTCTATTTGTAGACGACTCAAAAGCATTGAAATCTTAGCATGTAACTTTGCTGGCTCTACAACGTATTGTGTGATTGCATCCTTTGTAACTTCTAATTCATCTCAAATAGCAACCTGTTTCATAGAATCTATCAACTCTTGAATCTCTTGCTTAACCTCCTCTTCTGGCCTTGTTTCTCCCATTGTAGCAATAGAAGGTATTTTTTGTACTTTGATGAGGGATTCCAACCTACTATAAAGCCTTTGATAAGTAGATATCATTGTAGCCATGGTTTTTCTTGACTTCTCATGTGATTTCATGAATATTATCACTTCCACTTTGTCCAATTCAACAATAAATCTCTCTTTCCTGGGGATTTCTGCTGGTGCATCAGGCTACTTCATGCTTCTAGGATGTGATCCACAAATGAGATTGCCAACTTGATCACTGCTTCTATACCGTCTAAGTCTCTTTGCATCTCAGGAAATGGGGTTATTAATTTATGTAACATCATTATTTCATCATAAAACATCCTGTGACCTCCTCCAATACTTAACCTCCTTAAGGATTGTTGATTGCAAATCTTCCTTGCAGGATCTTGTAGTTATCAGGGCTTGATTCTTTGCATGGAGCTAGTAATTTTGTTTCTTTGCAATGGCTAACTGTCCCTTTAACTTGTTAACTTATTTAGATAAAAATTCAACATTCTTCTTAGTTTCAACCACAAATGTAGTGTCAACAAAAGCTATTGCTGTAGGATTGGTTCTTTTGTCCATCACAATTTCCTTGTCTAGGGTGATCGATACAAGATTATCTATATTCATGGGTAAATACTTTCACCTTTATTGGGAAATTTTGAACTTGAATTCATCAAATGTAAAGTTTGAAAGATCGAGAATCTTGTCTTCCTCTTCAAAATTTACCCCCATCTCATTAGTTGGAAAGTTCCCTCCAGTGATGAGTGGTGTGAGGTTGGATATCCAATGGAGGCAATATTGTTTCTTATTCCTTATCTTTCAACATGGCCTCTTTCTCTTCTTTATCATCCAACTCCTTGGAAATTAATTACTCTTCTAGCTGCTTGGCTAATAACTCTTCTTATTTCTTCTTTCTCTTAGCTTCTTCAACTTGTTTTCTTTTGACTTCTTCTTATTGTTTCATTTTTTGCTCTTTTCCTCCTTCTTTTCTCTTCCTGACTACTTCTTTCATCTTTCTTATTGCTTCTTGTTTTTTTTTTTTTCCTCTCCTTGTTGTCTCTTGGATTATTCCTCTTCCTTTTTCTTTATTTCTTTCTTAACTTTCTATTTGGATTTATTTTCTGTCCTTAGTTTCTTTATCTTTTATTTCATCCCTTTGTTCTTCTGAACCCATGTTTTCTTGAGATACTTCTTCTGAATGCTTAGGATTGTTTGTAGTCTTGAAAGGACCTACTTATTTGGCCACTTCAATTACTTTGGTAGTGTTAAATAAATTATTTATCTTTTGGAACCCTACCATACTTTATTTTGGCACACTGTTGAGTGGCAACACCTTTTTAATCATATCTATGATAACCCAATTCACTGAACTTTAGGCGTTCTAATTCTTGTGTGTCTACTTCTGCTTCCTTGAAGTTCTTAAGACAATATGCTCCTATTCATAGTGGAAAAGTGGGCCAAGGATCTTTCTTTGACTTCAATAGTGCATCATTAAGTTTGGTAGAAATTTTGCATGCTACCTCTTGCAGCACCACTTTGTTATTGAAAAAAATGGAACTCAGCAAGGACTTCTATATGCACCAAACACTCTTATAAATGTGCCATCTACTGGGGTAAACTAATAAACTACCTTAGGTATTGACAACCTTACCCTTTCAGACCTATAAGGTGGATCACTCTCAAACAATTTTTATATACCATTGAGATCAATAACTCAGTGATTCTAGCGTATGTTCCTCTATAACCTATCTCCCATAACGATTTGCAATAAATGTGTACAAGTGGTATACCATTACCAAAATTCCATTTCCATCCTAACTTTGGAAATTCCATCATGGCACAAATTCCATTTATTAAGTAGGAGGCCATGTAAAATTTAGGTTGTTCTCCTTTTGTTGGGTGCTTGGCTTTCCTAACGTTGGTTTTGAGTGAGGATGCAATTACATCTACCACATTGAATATGGTTCCATTTGTCACACAAGTGTGTATAATGGAAACCCATGTTTATTAAAAGTATTCAACATATTCCCATCCATATATTTTGCAACACATTTCCATCAACACTTGATACACTTTTCTAAGTGATTTGGTCTTGTAAATCCCACCAGTCTTTTGTCTGAACTTGTTGGGTTCTTGCCACCAGGTTTTGAGAATTTCCTTGGTAGGATTATTGAAATCACAATACCATCTTGGCCTAAGATATTCTTGGTGTGGAGGCATTTTCTAACACACAACAATGTCCTCTGGATGATATGAGGCCAATGGTGCACCTTGAATGTTTCTAGCCATCATATTTTCATCATCAATATGCTATAGAATCCATTCCACAATATTAACACATGGGAAGATAGGCGTATGAGCAACCAACTTATGAAATTGAGACCTTTTAATATTAATGTATACATCTTGATCCTCTTCATCTTCTGGAATCTCCTTTCTTGAAAATTCCCTATATATTTTTGGCCATGTTAGCATCTTTGAATGTAGGCACTCTGTTTCTTGGACTGTCAACTACTTCCTCAACACTATTGTCTACCACGTCTGTCACACAACTTTTCCTTGTTACTGGTGGCATATATCTAGTGGATGATGATATACTAATACACTAGAGATAAATTGTGCCTCAGATTTTGAAAATGTCATTACAACATCCATTGTTAGCCAAAAAACATAAATTTATGTACTATTACAATGAATATTGTGATTTATAAAAACATAGTGCGTTGGCCTTTAGTTGTAGTTTAGAATATCAGAATGAAATTGAGGAAATTCTATAATCATATTCATGATTCACAGGCTAAGGATATACACTTCAATCACAATCGGGACTCACAGGAATAGAGTGTGATGAAAAGGGGTTAGGTACTAGATTGTACAAATGTGATGATGGGGCTAATAATTAGTAGTATTAATCATAATCAAGAAGTATAATAATAGGTGTAGTTTTTAAAGAAAAATCATGGTCTATAGTGATAGAATGTGACTAAAAGGATCGACAAATAGGTTGTGGGAATGCGACTTGAAGGGTTAAAACACGATTGAAAGAAACAAAGAATTAGTGTTAATCACAATTGTGAATTTTAATGGTAAAAGCGATAGAATAAGGTTAAGGTTAGTCACATTCATGAGTTATAAGGATAAGAGGTGAGAAAGGAAGATAGTGGTGGCGAAGAAAATGGTAGTCGATGAGGGGTAGAACCATACTATATTATATTGCACTGATATGACAGAGTAAGGCGGAAAAATGGCTAAGTGTTTATCAAGGTTGGGCTCATACAACATGAAGGTAAGAGTTCAAATGAATGCCTATATGCATGTATATATACATTTAATTATAAAAAATGTGAAGCGCGATGGAATTAGAAAAGGCACACAACAAAATACAAAATCTAAAAAATGAAAGAAAATATGTGCTACCTACCTTGGTCCAATGCTAAGTCACAATCACAAATTGTAGCGGTAGAGGATGACATGCTGGAGAAATTTGCGCTGAGAATTTAGAGGCCTCAAAGAAAATGGCACAGTGAAAATGAAATGGGGGTTGGGGGGGTGGGTGGCTCATATATATAGATTTTTCTCACACGTGTGGTGACAAGTGCAATAAATGTGCTCTCGCAGTAGGAAATGCGACTTCGGTTAAGGCGGTGCGAGAACCTTCTCCAACATAGGTTAGCCTTGAAAATGTGATTATGTAGAATATGCTCCAAAAGTGTGTGGAGCGAACTATGAGGGAACTATGCGATTACGACTAGTCACATAATTTTGAGGAAAGAGACTTAGAGAAATTGAGAAACTTGTTCCTTTAAAAGTTCAATATGGAGGGACTCCAAATTTTAAAATTTTCAATTTTTTTGGGGTCGTTGTAGAAGATATAACAATTGGCGATTCACGAGTAGAACCTCAACATCTATATTTAGACATTATTTAAAGTGAATCCTAATCCTTAGGAAGTATTGGATCAAGCCTATGAAACCCACTTGTCTCGTTGTTCAACCTCAGTTACAATTTTAATTTCTTCTGTTGCTTTCATTAGTCTGAATCATATTGTAAGCATTTAGTCAGATGCCAATTGCTTTGATATGGGATAAGGATAGTATGTATATGTGAGTTTAAATGTTTATAATTTTTATACGAATATATGGTGTTTCTCCTCTACCAGCGTGTGTCCATAGCCTCAATGAAGTCACTCAAGAAATCAAAAGCATTGCTTCGCTGCCAGCGAGCATCCAAAGCCCTGACGAAATTCATTACATCACTTCTCTGTGTAGGAAGCGTTTCTCAAGCCTTTACCATTTTTTTTCATGCACATTGGCATATTTTGGGTGTTCATTGTGCCAAGGTGGATGAGGGATCCTGACTTATTTTACTTCTATAGAGGTTGCTTGTATTTCAGAGATTTAAATATTTTTTGAAATGAGTTTGCTCGCTTTTGTATTTTCTCCTTTTCCCTTATCCAACAATTGAGTTTCCATTTTTATTACACCATTCAATATTTCAACATTAGTTTGAGATACATAGATCCTATTATGGATATGTGGTATCATTGTTTGACTAGAGTTCTCCACATGGTTTGAGTCGTATTTTTCATCTAGATTCCATTGACTTATAAGGTATTCATGACTAAACCAGTAGAAGGAGATCTATTGCTAGCCAATGGTTGAATAGTTACTACAATAGCTTTTCAAACATTCAACACATTATCATTGAGCCAAAATAAGACTTATTTATATACAAGGCCTTCTTTTATGTACAATGGCCTGGTAGCATAATAAAAAATGCATCAAACAAAATCCATAAAGGAAATGCCAATACAACAAAAGGAACCTGTATAGAAAACAAAACGTGATAAAAAGAAAAGCACAAGATAAAACCAATATATACAATTGAGAGTAGTAGCTCAAAAGATGCCATTGAAAGTAGAATTTCAAGTATTTTCCATTCACGGGAAGGGACTCAATATTCCCATTTAAGGTTTGTAGTATACAAGTGTGCAAGCCAAGTTTTTCATGTACTTTACATGGACCAAGACACAAAGACTAGAACTTGGTGTGTTTACTCTTGTCTTCATGTCCTTTGTCCCATTTCAAGACAAGGTCACCTACAATGAATTCCTTGTCACATGCATACTTATTGTTGAACAATCGTTTAATACACTTTTTGTGAGAATAAAACTTGTCATGTGCCTTTTTCCTTTCTTATTCTAACTTTAGTAGGGTGGAAATATTGCTTTGCATGATGAGACAAGGTTTACCATGGGATGCCTATGAAAGTTGAAGTTCAGGTAGCTAGAGGTTTGGAGGCAAGATATATTCCTTCCCATAAACAAGGAATTAGGGTGAGGTACCAAGGGAAGGCTTAGGGGTGACTTGATCAACCTAGACAACATTAAGAAAAGCATTTTTCTGATTTCTCTGTTGGGTTAGCACAATTTTATTTTTGATACAATTCAGATTTTTATTACTAGATTCAACCAATCCATTACCTTGGGGATAATAATTAGCAAAATGTTTAATAACAATTCCATTTCCAAGTAAAATTTATATAATCTAAAATATGAAAAATATGTAGCATTATCAAGAACAAGCGATGTTGGAAGAGAGTTAGCAACCCTCAAACCCTATATGAGGGCATAAGCTTCTACAAGATAATTTGAGAGAATTCGAAGGCTCCAAGAATATGTATGTTCAAATTTAATTCCCAGGTTAATGATAACACTACCTACACCCACCACCCTTGGGTACCCTTTTGAGGAAACATAAAAATGGGAATATATTTATTTTAGGATGCACTTTAGTGTTGAAATTCCTTAAAGGTTACCAAAAACTACCAACATGAGATAGATTCATCTTATTTTGGAAGAGAAGGGGGAGGGGAAGGGTGAATATTAAACTTAGTCTACCCATTACTATTATTCTTGGTCTAAATTCTAGGAGAGAATGGAGTGGAGCCACATTGGAGTTGAAAATTTTAGGTAAAATTGATTTAGATTTGTTGCCACCATATTTGGCGGGCATGAAAGTTGTTGAAATATGGCATGCTTCCTATCAATCCAAAACTTTCCAACAAATAAATTTAGGTGATACCGACCAAACCATTTCAAAAGGAGACTTCTGATAAGAAGAACCTATGTAATGGCTATGTCACTTGTCAAAGAATTTCTTCGAATAATTTGGCCTCATGAAATATTCTATAGTCCTTTAACCACTATATACCACACCCTTAGAGTGAAAGAATAGACCATAAAAAAGTGGTGGGATGCTTAGAAAATATTTAGGCAAAGAGCATATCTTTAAGGTCCCTAGATTCCTTGCTTATTTAGGTTTCTACTTATAGATGCCAAATTTGGTTCCAAATGGAAGATTTAGGGAGAAGAAATAAATGGTATAGTTGTTGAGTATATCGTTGCTTTACTATGTAATGAGTTGTAACCCACCCTCTATGATCCAAGGCCATGTTCCTTTCAGGGGCATAGTCTTGTAGATTCTATTCTAAAAGGGTCATTAAATGTGATAGGTGAGTAGGTGGAGCCCCAAAGTCCCAACCTCTCCTCATTCTTGAAGTTCTATGCCAAGAAGAAATGTCAAAGAGGGTTGATTTCTTGTTGATATCTACCCATCCATTTAGAGGCATAATATCACATAATTCTTAGAGACCAATGTCCCATGATTTTATATTTCCAAATATTGATGTATCTTCCATTACCTAGAATCATAGTCATTTATTTTTATTTTAGAACTAGGATGGTTGACTTAATGAGTTTCCAAATAGGTGATCCTCCTCTCACTTGGGGTGATTCATCTAAAAAAACCTTTCTTTTGATTGTAAAGTATATTTTATGGAGCACTTTTTTCCACTAGAGATATTTTATTGTAACTACTTCATAGGATTTTGGTGCCCATCACAATATTCATCAACGTTGGTCCCTTGATACCTAGTTTCCCATGAGTTTTTGGTTTCCAAATATTTAGCTAATTAGCCAAATGAAATATTTTGGAGTTTAATTTCTCTCCTTACCAAATAAATATTCATATTTCTTGAGCCAGGGTTTGTTTGAAACTAAATGGATTTAACATAAAAAATGAAAGATAGTCAATGAAGGGAAAAGAAGAGGTGAAAAGATTGTGGTTGAAGACTGAGAGGCTCTACAACTTGATCTAAGGGTTAGGGTTTTGAAGTTGGGCACCATGGAAGGACGTGCAGGGGGGAGTGATGCTCCATCCTACAATCAAGAAGTTATGGATAGAAGCAAGGACGCAGGAAAGCAGCATTTCAAGAAACCTCTAGAGAAGACAACAAGGGCAAGTAACACAGACATATTGGGAGGAAACAGACCTCATGAACAGGAAGGGGATCAACAGGAAGCTAGTAAGGAAAAGGATAAAGGGGGTAGCAGTCAAAAACCCACTTTTATAAAGACAACTGGGGTCTGCAAACCTAAGTCGAACATCATTCTTCAGGTCATCTTAAGCGACCCAGCAATACAAGCGCATAGGGATCATATGACGAAACATGCGATCATATGCAAATTCATGGAAATATGACCGACGGAAAGGGGCATGTATGGATAAGGAGCTATTGGAAGCCAAAGGGGGAAACACACCTTCATTTGGGATCCAAGGGCTTCTTCACAGTACTATTTACAAGCCTAGAGGATAAAGACAGAGTGTTCGAAGGAGGACCATATTTCTATGCTGCGGCAGACCTCTACATGCGGCCATGGATGATGAACTTTGTTCTAGAACGCGAGACATTTATGTCGGTACTAGTATGGATCAGACTATACTCCCTTCCTCTGGATTATTGGCTACCAGAATCTCTGAAAACAATAGGCAACAAACTGGGGCATTTTTTAAAGATCTCATATGCGACTTTGAAAGGAAAATACACCTCCTTCGCTCGGATATGTGTGGAAATGGACTTATCTGGAGCACTTCCGGATGCGATAATTCTAGAAGTATGTAATGAAGAATGGTTACAGGCGGTGGACCATGAGCACATCCCATTTAGGTGCTGAAAATTCCATGAGCATGGGCATTTATATAGAGATTTCCCAACAAACAAAATGGAGAGAAATGTGAAAGCCACGGTGGATAAAAATCTTGAGGGTTTTACCAAGGTTGGGGGCAAACGACAGAAAGAGGCAACAAAAGAAGATCAATGAGGAAAAACAAATGAGCCACAATAGCTTCAAGATCCTAGAAGAAGACGAAGGAAACAAAGAAACAAACCAGGAAATGGAGAACATTATCACTGAGAAAGAAAGGGATGAAATCATGGAAGATATCATAGAAACCATTAGGGAGATAAATAAGGACCATGAGATGACTCCAAGTGAGGCGGGAATGGAGGACCAAGAACTACAGGAGATTCTAGATAGGGAAAATCTTGATCTAGAGAAATTTCTAGAACAAGGGATGACCAGATGAGTGTACTCCCTACCAAAAGAGGAATATGACAGGGTTCAACAACTCTTCCTATGGAGATCACAATCAAAGGGAATTGGAGTCAAAAGAAATCATGAAAGCCAGGAATATAGAGGGGTCAAAATGATGGAGGAGACACTAACACAATCTCCAAAGAACCCAGGTAGGAAAAGAGGAAGAAAAAGATAGAAGGATTTGCTGAACGAATGTGGGAAACTATTGATTAACTCAGGTAAGATGAAAGAGTTTACTAGTTACTCCTTTACTAATCTTTCTTAATGAAGCTCACAACCTAGAATATCAGAGGCATAGGAAATAGAAGGAA
>APFE030069607.1:37791-48450 GCA_000404065.3 Pinus taeda | reverse complement strand
CTAACTCCTTTCTTGTATAACATAAAGATGATTTTCACATAAATCTTTTTCCATATACTGTTGCATTCTTTGGAATTGTTGTTTTTGTAGGACAAAGGAGCGGAAGGGACGTGAAGGAGGGTTTGGACCCTTGAGGAACTACCCAAACGTAGGACCTGAGGTACGTCCTTCTCACCTTAGAAATAGCTTTTTCTAACATAATGGCTATGTGTGTGCATGTTTCTTGATTTAGACAACTTTCAGTCTCCTAGGGTTCCACCCAAGAGCCTTAGGGGATAAAATCCCGCAACATCCTCTTGTGATTATGTCAAATGATCCTATTTCCCATCCCTAGTATAGAAAATGATGGGTGCAGTCTGGGTTAGCCAAAGGAAGGGTCGATTTCCAGAATCTGAAGGAAGAGCCTAAGTTCAAAATCTAAATGGATGGCCAACTATTGTGACCTAGTATTGGAACCTCAGAGTAAAAGGCATATTTGGATATTAAAGGTTGTAACTAAGGGACCTTGGCAGTTTATTCAAAGACAAACCCGAAATGGAATATCTAAGGAGGTAGCGAGAAGGAAGGTATATCGGGACCCGATATCAGAACCTCAAAGAGATCTAATTTCAGAGCTTCAAGTTTTTAGAGCCTCATAGTTTCATAATTCCTTAACAATTACGATTATTTTAAAGCACCAAGATAGTGAGGAAAAGAGATTTACAACTGAAATCACATTTGAAACAAACACCGAGGACCCCTCTCTCTCCTCAAGACAGAAGGTGATGGGCCCTTAGGAGCTAATGAGGCAGATGATTTTGGCATGACATGTCCATATGGAAGGCCCATGGCATTTAGTTTTAGCATTTTTAGGTGGCCTAGTGGGGAAAACCATTTGACATGTGCCAATACTCAGGAGGTGCCACGTGGAGATGATGACCTCAACGCGACGTCATCTTAAAGGTTGACATTTTGGAGGGAAGAGATTTTGTAACTCATGCTTACATTTTTTGTGGGAAGGTTGTCATTTGATGGGAGGGTCTCTCATGTGGTTTGGCACTTCATCGTAAGGACCTATTGTAGCAGCCATAACCACCCTACAAAATTTTGGCTCGCATGCAAATTTCAGAGCCTACCATGGATCATGTGATCGATCATTCCTTAGTCACTTATTGGTAAGATGATGATCTCAAGCCACCACCTTGATCTTAAGAGTTGTTCATGTTCTCATATTTATGCAGTATGTGTCATCTCTGGGCATCAGAATTACCATTTGTCATGCAAAGGGAAGTTTGTTCTTCCTCAATGGGAAATATTTATGTGTGTGAGTTGTTCTCATTACATACACATGTTTCACACTCACTTCATGCACTCTTGTCACGAAGGTTTTTTCATCTAGAAAAGTATGTTTTATATGTTCTGGATGGTCTTTGTTGTATCACTAAGTGTTCAAGTATGTGATCATAATTAAAGTTCTACCATTGTTCACATCAGTTTCACTAATCCCACACTTAGCCAGACTCTAGAGTTTCTTGAGAAACCTAGCCTCATCTAGCTTTCTGGAACTGCAAACTTCACTTTTACAGTCGTTAAGCATTTTTCCCTTTCCTGCTAGAACTGCACAATGTGTAGAGATCTCAACCTCCCTTGGTATCCAAGACTACACAATGATTTCCTCTTGCGTCCATCGCTGAGCTGGAACTCACTATCTCCAGAAAATGGGCAGTATTGTCCCTCAATTGCCCAGTCTACCTTACATCCAGAAACTACACAGAGGTTTCCTCTTTGTTTCCCATCCAACAATAGTGTCTTGCATTCAAAAACTGTCCATTGTTTTCCTCAATTGTCTAGTCTACCTTGCATCCAAAAACTACATAGAGGTGTGCTCCTAGGACATCATCCTAGAAGCAATCACTACCCACTAAAATTGTGCAAATGTATCACTCAGTGATCACAACGAAGGATGACATGCTAGATGACTCTCAAGGAGTTGAGGAGAAGAACCAAGGAACCCAATTTATGATAGAAGATCAGGACTGCATGAAAACTCTATTGAATGCATAACCCTATCGAGGGTAAGTATGGTAAGCAAAGCTCATCTTTTGAAATACATCTCTTAGTGTAGCTTGAAGTACTGATATCATTTTGTCTTTAATGACATGCATGGTTGCAAGCACTGAAGGCCATTCCATGTGTTTCCTCTATGTGTCTTTCTCCCTGTCACTTGTTGGACCAACGCTAGTCTTTTAGCATATTTATTGTTGTGCAATTCTTGTGATCTTGTTCTGGTGATGCCAAAGGTTCACCTTTGTGTGTTTTGGTTTTCTTAGCTTTGTGAACACCCATCACACTCACACACAATGTTGTAAGCAATTTCGTGAAAGTGTCGTCACGGTCATCCAAAGGTCTATCCCAAGTGTCGCACTTGTCACTTTCAGCATTAGATAGTTTGATAGAGGGTCACACTTTGTTATATTGTCTCAGTGGTTAGTGTCATCATGTTTTCAAAGTATTCTAAGTGTGTGATTACAATGTTGAGTTATCAGAAGTTCACTTGCCTCTCACACTTAGCCATTTCCTTGAAAATCTCTTAATGGAACAACTTCACTTCCTTGGACCCTGACTAAGATGCTTTGCATAGTCTAAACCCTTAGTGGTGATGCTATATTGTTTGGAACTACACAGTGCTTAACGTTGTCCCCCGGGCCAGCTACACTGTACAATCCTAGAAGTGAGAAGCCTGTCTCCCTCCCAGAATTTCACAGAAATTGCCTCTTCATCCAAACTGAACTACACATTTCTCAAGCATAGTCATCAAGCCTCCCTCTAGACTTTTGGAACCCTGCACTACATTGAGATCTAGGGATACGCTTCTCTCCCAAAATACAAACACATGCCCAATTGTTTCCCCTATTTCTTGACCCACACTGCCTTCAGAAACTGTGTAGAAATGATCAGCAAGGCCTCTACTACCTTGACCTACACTCTCACTAGAAATTGCAGACCGAGCTCCAAAATTCCTCATCCCAGCTTGAGCTATTCTCTATGCAGTTTCAGTGTTTTGTCCTCCCTCCCAGTCACTTGGACCTAAACGCAAAAAACAATGCATCATGCTAGACTAGGAGATTTTTGGGTTTGATTTCGTCCCTTCATGAGCGAATTTTTGGACCAGGCACATTGATGGAACATGGCAAGATGACGAATGAGATTAAGAAGGAGCACATGCTAGAAGACTTTCTTGCAGTTGTACGGATGTATAAATCACATCAAGCAACAAGAAAAAGGAGTACATGCATAGAACCATCTTGCAGAAACCAAGACCATTGGAGATCTCGTAACACCAAGCTACATAGAGGTGAAGACAAAGCACATCCAAGAACCCATCTATCACTCACCAACAAAAAAACTTGACATGGACACCACAGTCATCCAATACAAGTCAGAAGTGTCATGTCGAGCTATGTCATGGTTTGTCTCGACCACATCACTACTAATGCTCATATCGATTGTAATCAAATGTAATGTAAAGTGAAATTCCAAGTGTCATTAGTGGAATACAAATAGTCATATGTAATGTAAAGAGTTATATGTAATGAAGTTGAAGAGTCATGATGGTAGTCCAAGAGTAAAAGGGGAATGTCAAGGGTCACCCCACCCTTTATTATATATAGAACCTCATAACTCATAGAAAGGGCTTTTGGGAGACAAGCTTTTTCTAGGCATTTCTTAGAGAGGGCTTGGAGAGTATTGCGACGAGCCTTGGCTTCTCCACAATGCAGAGAAATTACATCTCTTTGGAGGAGCAGACGGTGTTGACTATAACGTTCCACTATTGGGGCTAGTGGATTTCATGGTTGTATGTATGGATGGTGTTGTCGTTCTATATTTTTGAAGTTGAGGGAGTAAACACATAGGACAACATCAAAACCACTTTGGAAGCTAGGATCTAGCTCTGCCAGCTTCAAAGAGGGATCTCTCTATTTAATTTAGCTTTGTTTTAGTGTAAGTTTTAGGCTATCTATGATTGTACTTGTTTTTTTTTGTTTTGAAAGGTTTGGTTGATTTGAGTGTTATAATTCCATTGGGTTGTGGAGTCTATAAATTAAAATGGATTTTGCATCAATTTTTAGAGGATTTCTCACAGGGAAAGTGTTGAAAATAACAACAAGAAATGCTAAAAATAGAAGTGATAAAAATAACACTACTAAAAATAGCAGTTTGGGTACCAGTGTTGGATTAGGCAACAGGGAATGAAAAAGGGAAGTGCTAAGAATATAATTGCTATTTTTAGGAGTTCAGGATGGATTCCTATTTTAGTCAGTCCCTGGGCTAAAAATAGGAAGTAAAATTCGAATTTGAACTTAACACCTGTTTGAAAATAAATTTATTAATTTTACATGAGTTAATTAGTTGTGAAAAATTAAACATGAAGTCTATGTGACGACATGCAACAATTTATCTATTAATTGAGGAATTATCCATCAGTTGAAGAGATAAGGATGAGTTATAATTTGAGTAGTAATTAGTTGGCTCAATTAACTGAGTCAAGTCCAGTTATATTTGATTTAAACAATTTGTTTAAATTAAGTAAGTTCAGTTAGTTAATGCATGCTTGCATATAACTATTTCACTTCAAATAACTGAATATTCTCTCATGAGTAACTCATGCATGTCAGTTTAGACAGAGACCCAGTTGAGATCAAATAAGGGATAGTGTACTATCAGTTGGATGAATATTTTTCCTATAAAGGAAGCTCATCCATGATGAGGATTTATCTCCTTCAGGACTGCGTAGTTGGATCAGAGGATAGTGAGTGTGTGAAGAGGAAAATTCACACAAGTGGCTACACTAGACCGCAATCAAAATTGCACAAAGAAATAGGAGGCTTGGAGGGCAGAATATGTGTTAGATAAAGGCATTTGACTGTTTATGAGCGGCAGAGGTATTACAGAGAGAGCAAGATAGCTTTTGAGCTGATTACTTATGTAATACAGGCTATATTTCCACTTGTATGATAATATAGAGTTAAGGTTTTAGGCTAAGGTTTTCCCCTGGTTATATCTTCTATGTTATGTGTGATTCATTCCTTCTTATCAGATATATGTGTTCTTATTGATGTTGCTCATGTTCGATTAATATTCTGCCAAATTGTTTGTAGGAGTAGATCAAGTTTTTTGCTTTAGTATATTGCATTACTAGGTGATCTATAGGTGGGAGTTTCTACATGGTATCAGAGCACATGTGATCAAGGAAGAACACTATACAGGAAGGGAGAAGAGTGAAGTTTGCGATTCCTGAATATAGAAATCAAGTTCTTATCACATCTCTATTTCACCTATGGTGTTCAATGGTTTGAGACTCGCATATGCCCTTGATGGCAGTTTGAATTATATAGCCCGGAAGGATCGCATGAAAGCAGTACTAGAGGATACGGTCTAAAGGACTTCATTGATCAAGAAGTCCTCAAGCCGACTAGTGCTGCTGAATTGGCTGAATGAAAGAAATGTGTGGCTAGAGCAAGGAGAATACTTTTGGAGGGAGTTCGAGATCACATAGTCTCGAGTCTCCATGGGAAGGAGACATCATTTTCAATGTGGAAAACATTGAAAGATATATATTAGAATAGCAGTGATCAGAGGAAGCTGGCACTGAAAGATAGGCTTTAAAAGATCAAGCGTGAAAATAGTGACATGATCTCTACGTATCCTAAGAGCTGGCATAGCTACCAGGACTCGGTTAATGGAAGACAGAAACTACCAGATTGGGAACGACTTTGGTCGGATTTGATGCATGAGGAGATAAGAAGAAGCACCAGATATGGTTCTTCATCCATGGAGGATGAAGGAAACTGTGCCTTAGTGAGTAAGGCAAAGAAGGGGAATGAAGGTTTCTCATTCTGAATCTAGTTCTTCCCATGGTGGGAAGAAGTTTGACAAATCAAAAGTTTGATGCTTTCATTGTCATGAGGTGGGTCATTTTGCTACAAATTTTCCAGTGAGGAAATCCAAGAAGGGATCCATGGAAGGATCAGAAGGTGAGGCACCGGCTTCACATTTCGAGTTGGATTTCACATTGTTTGTATGCATGGTTTCATCCATGGTGGGAAGTGGTTGGTTTTTTTATAGTGGAGCTTCTTTCAACATGACCGACGACAAGAGTTTGTTCAGTACTTTGGAGGAGAAAGATCTCGAGATACTCATAGCGATGGGTAATGATGAAAGTATAGTGTCTCAAGTGTAGGCATGGTTATTTTTCAGAGGGAGAATGGAGCTTGCCTTACCTTGACCGATGTCAAGTATGTACCAAGACTGAAGAGAAACTTGGTGTCGATCGTGATGCTGGAAGATAGAGGCTATGATGTGGTCTTCAGTAAGGGAAAGGTTTTCCTCAGACACATCACCACTAGACAGGTGAAGCAGATCAGTTCACGGGTCAAGAACCTATATGCTCTTGAGGTTCAAGATCCATGCAAAGCCTTGAGCAGCAAGGAAAATGATGGAGAGTTGGTTGTTAAGAGAGAGAGCACATTACCTCTCAACATGTAGTGCCAGAATAAGTCTCAGACAATTTTGTAGGAGCCACAATTAGTGAAGTAGCTTTAGGAGGTTGTGGAGCAGCCACAACTCGGGAAGCCAAGAGGAGACATAGTGGAGGCATCCACTCATGCAGAGACCTATAGTAGGGGGAAACTTCGAGCCAGGTGGGCAAAGGGATCACATGCAGCCATACCTCTAGGTAGGAGGGGGGGCAATGTGGAGTGATCATCCCAAGGAGGAGGGGTAGGATCCTTGAGGTACCCAACCTCTTTGATTCAACTTTGCTACAGGAGCCCCGATGAGGAGTAGCAGGAACTGACTGATTGGGTAGAGATAGATGCAGATGGAGTGGCAAAGGGAGCTACAGTGCTCGAGTCCCAGGAGTGTGTAGAGCTACAAGGCTGCAACGATGTGAGAGGTACAGGGGTGTTGCACCAGTGCAGGATGGCACAGAGAGGTGTCCAATGGAGCGAGATTCATCGAGTGTTGCAGTAACTTAGAGGTTAGAGAGGGGGAACTTGTCAGCAGCTGGTAGAGCTTCAGCATCACAGTATGGTTCTAGCCCAATGGAGAGGTCAGTGGGAGTTTTTTTTGTTCCGAGAGTTGCTGGAGCAACCACACTTGGCAGAAGTGTTGCATGGAGAACATTCTAGAGGTACAGGATCAGGTTCGAGTTGAAACCTTTCTTGTTGAGAGGGAGTGTTGAAAATAGCAACAAGAAATGCTAAAAATAGAAGTGCTAAAAATAGCAGTTTGGGTACCAGTGCTGGATTGGGTAGTAAGGAATGGAAAATGGAAGTGATAAAAATAAAATTGTTGTTTTTAGTAGTTCAGGATGGATTCCTATTTTAGTCTGTCCCTAGACTAAAAATAGGAAGTAAAATTCGAATTTGAACTTAACAGTTGTTTGAAAATAAATAAATTAATTATCCATGAGTTAATTAGTTGTGCAAAATCAAACATGAAGTCTATGTGAGGACATGCAACAATTTATCTATTAATTGATGAATTTATCCATCAGTTAAAGAGATAAGGATGAGTTCCAATTTGAGTAGTAATTAGTTGGCTCAGTTAACTGAGTCAATTCCAATTATATTTTGTTTAAACAGTTTGTTTAAATTAAGTAAGTTTTGTTATTTATTGCATGCTTGCATATAATTGCTGCACTTCAGATAACTGAAGATTCTCTCATAAATAACTCATGCATGCCAGTTCAGACAGAGACCGAGTTGATATCAAAGAAGGGACAGTGTACTATTAGTTGGATGAATATTTTTCCTACAAAGGAAGCTAATCCATGATGAGGATTTATCTCCTTCAGGACTGTGTAGTTGGATCAGAGGTTAGTGAGTGTGTGAAGAGGAAAATTCACTCAAGTGGCTGCATTGGACCCTAATTAAAATTGCACAAAGAAATAGGAGGCTTGGAAGGTAGACCAGAGGTTAGATAGAGGACTTTGACTGTCTATGAGCAACAAAGGTATTGCCGAGAGAGCGGGATAGCTTTTGAGATGATTCTTTTTGTAATACTGGCTATATTTCCACTTGTATGATAATATAGAGTTGGGGTTTTACGCTGAGGTTTTCCCTTGGTTATATCTTCTGTGTTATGTGTGATTGATTCCTTCTTATTAGTTATATGTGTTCTTATTGATGTTTCTCATTGATGAGCCCCATAAATGGGTAATCATATGGTCTCATTTTACCTCCTAATGTAGTCAAATCAACCATTCTCTTAGCTTGTTGGATGTTTTTTTATTGTATTTATGCTTATGGAGTGAGTTGAGTTAGTTATGATGCCATGTGGTCTAATATGTGTTTAATGCAAATTATTGTTGAATTTTGAAGACAAAGTAAAAGATTCAGTGGATAAATGGAAACAATAAATCGAAGTGGACAAAGGAGACAACTTATAGGAGGGAATCCCCCTCATTTATTATTCCCCACTTTGAATTCCCCTTCATTCAGCTCAGAGTACAAATAGCCAAATCAATGCACTAGGAGGCAGCCGAGCAAGTGGAGGATAACTGATGATTATGTCGAGTTTTGGGAGCCAAGCCTCCCTGATTTTAAGGAAGCTATTGGTAGCTATAGTTGTATAAGTATAGAGGCTTAGGGCCTCACCAGGGTCAGATTTTTGTTGACTTTTTTCTTATGTAAACTCTGCTCAACTTCGAGCTTATTTTTGTGATTGTTTCATGTAATCTTGTTATTGTTTTGATAATAAAGATGGAATAATGTTTGAGTTAGCATTGAGTTACATTAGAGGGCTGAATCTCTTGGGTTAGGTCCCAATTGAAGCAGCCAAGCTCCTCTTTATTTTTAGTTATATGCTTTGTTTCACTTTCTAGATTAGTTGTTGTTTGATGTATCTCTTTCATGGTTAAGAATATGTTGCTTTTGATGATTTAGGAGTTTGCTTCCATTTTTGCTTTCTATAGCAGGTTAAGCAGTGATAAAAAGAAGATTCAAAAGGCTAGCAATAGTTCCTTGGCCTATCTGCCTCCCTTTCGGACCATGAATTGAGGCAAAGACCCTCTTACTGCCCCAAAAACACATATTTTCCTCATTCATAGGACTTCTAGTGTTTGCAGTTTGTTAGAAGGTTAATGCTTTGCTTTAGATCTTTTCCACTAGGCTCACTTCTTTATTTTCAAAAAGTCTTCTTACATGCTTTCTTTCTTGTAGCATTTCTCAGCATTTTCTTTCATAGATCATAGTTTAAACTAGCTTGATGCAAAATTATGTTTTTTCTAGATGCACTCATTTCATTGCTTGTTTGATCTTATTGGTTGACTATCAGTTCTTTTGCACCAGATCTCTTCTAACAATAGGAAAACCTATCATCCATCACATCCTCTCTCTGATCCATGCCCTATAGGTCGCCCAAAGATCACCTCAAATCTGCCTTGGTTTTTTGCATTTTTCCATAGAACTTCTTCTCCCCTCCTTGAGTAAACCCAATCATCTTTCTCTCTTCCGGTGGTTTTTGATAGACCCTAGGCACCTTAACACCTCGTTCCAACCTTCATCTACCTTTTCCACCCACTCTCATGTCCTCAGAAGCATGAAAACTACTCTCGGCCTCCCCCTGTAGACCTCCTGTAGACCTCCTATAGATCCCCTGTGTCCTCCTATAGATTTTTCTGTAGGATTTATTTTGAAGGCTGAGTGTGGGCAAAGACTCCAGAAGGCCACCTGAGACCTCCTAGGACCCATATACACCATCCCACATCCTCTCATTGCCCAAAGTCGCCCTTCAACCCCACTTATCCACTTCCACCTTCACACACAATAAAATACATGCATGTAAAATTCATATAAAAATACATAGAAATCCAAAAGATGTTTTTTTTCTCATTTACTTCCAGAAATAGATTGAGTAGATGTTGTTTACTTCCTTGAGTAAGTAATAGCATTCATTTCATGGTTTTCATAGTGCTTTATGCAAAGGTAGGATTAGTTGGTTAATTAGGGTTTAATAGGTTTGCTTTGCATTTCAGTCTTTCTCCTTTTTGCAATTAGAGTAGCCTCTGTAGAGTAATCTCTTCTTTCATCACATATACAGCTTCTTCTAGAATCCAAAGAAGTTGGCTTGAGCTCTTAGTGATCCTGCACCGGTTGACCAAGTGACAACCTACAGTAAGAACTAGTACTTGTGCATACAACACCATCACTTCCAAGTTTGTTACGAACTACCGGGTTGATAAGAGTAAAGTAGGCAGCCCAGGAGTTGCAACATTATTGCTACAATATCGGTGATCACCACTCATGTTTGATTAAGCTTCCACTAAATTGTTTGTAGAAGTAGATCAAGTGTTTTGCTTTAGTATATTGCATTACCAGGTGATCTATAGGTGGGAATTTTCTACAACAAGCTAGGTTGTACTACCTGGATCTTTTCAGAATTTAAATGAATGGTGGAATAACAGAAGTGTAAGGTTCACTAGAAATCAAGGATAAATTAAAAATTCCTTGACCTAAATTAAGTGGAAAACATTAAAATTATCAACAACCAAAATAGGGTTCTCTAGATAACGAATCCTATTTATCACAGTTTCTATTGATTAATTCAGAAATTTAGAATAACAAAGAAAGGAAAAACAATGTTTAAACAAATAGATAGAAGAGACACATCACAATT